>SJYC01053443.1:0-71693 GCA_006408675.1 Madoqua kirkii | reverse complement strand
TTTACAGATTCATTTTTGTGATGTTTCATTCTTTTAGCAAACATTTCCTGAGAACCTACTATATGTTTAATGCCATTCTAGGCACCCATCAAAATAGGCAAACCTTTTTCCCCTCATGGTGAATAAGGAAATCGCACAGAGGTGGACCAGAGCTACTGCCGGGGATAAAGCAGCAGTCAGGGCCCTGTGTGCCCAGTGGTGGAGTTTGGCAGAGGGTGGGGCCCCGAGGCACGGAAGGCATATTGGAGTCAGGGAGGGGCTGTCCAGGAGGGGCCTTCGGGTGGGCTAGTTTCCTGGGAAAAAACGTTCCTCTGGTTTATCTCTTGGATGAACCTGTGGGATTGTTGCCTACACCCCCGGGGCCATCTGCTTCCTGCAGTATGGAGCACTGATTGCGAGAGCTGTAGAAAGAGCTGAACCCACGAGCCTGCCCAAGTTTGCTCTGCCCAGGCATGTGTGGGTGTGTGCATATATGTGTGTGCATGTGTGCCTGGCACGTGCTCCAGATGACATCAGTGTGGAATTTCCTAGGCTGGAAAAAGTCTGAGACGCACTACCTTAAAAAGTAGTGCTTTTTAAGTATACATATACTTAAATATACACGTATCCATCCTCCCCCTAATGTCCAGACTGGCAGGGTCCTAATCCTAAATCAGTGACGTGGCTTTCCTTCCACTTATGCACATAGATTCGTCTAAAATCCCACCAGCATTGGGTGCCAGACTCTCTCAGGTAGTGACAAAGCTGAGTTTCCTTTAGGAGGGAGAGGCAGTCCTCCCCCAAGCTACTTGATAAAATTCAAGGAACTGAGAAGCACAACCAAAATTCCAAATATGAGGAAACAAAATTAATATTTTTTGTATTTTGTGTATTTTGTATTTTTGTAGGCATGTGTATACCTACACATGCTCCCCAAATTATCTCTTTTGGTAAGAAAACTAGGGTTTAAAAGGTGGTTTGTGATATAGTTCTTGCAACAAAGTTTCTTTTTCCTTAAGCTTTTCCAGTAGTCTTCAAATTAGCTACATTCTCTGCTGTGAGACTGAAGAAGGAAACCATCTGTCATCAAAGTGGAAAACAAAGACAGCTGGCTGGGTGTGTTAATTGGACCAGTTGATATCAAGCCTTAACAAAAAGATTCATGGTTTTCTTTTACCATGAAGTGTAGTCATTAAGCTCATGATTTATTCTATGGGACATTTTTTTTAAATGCATTTTAAACTCTTGTCAAGGCATGTATAGTATGGTGAAGAGTCTAACAAAACTCACATGTGGAAAAGAAAAAATTTCTTCCCTATACAAGTACCGTACCACGATTCAACCTTTCTGAAGTCCTGAGGACCTTTGGAATATAGTTTCTGAAGCTTAAAGATTATTGGTCAGCATGAATTATTTCTGATTTTTTGTGTTTGTTCCTATCATGTGAGGATTTATAGTAGAGATTAGATAAATCATATTAAAGTACCTAGCAGAATTTGTGGACCAAGGAAAAATACAGTAAACAATAATCCCCTATTACTGCGGTGTTTGTTTGTGTGTGTGAGAGACTTGAACTAAACTTTTGGTTTTACTAAACTTGGACTCACTTTATGGTAGAAATAAGTAATCTATAATTTTTCCCCAAAAAATGCTTGTCTATAAGTTGAGGTTTATTTTTATTCTTTTGAAAAATTTTTATTTTGTATTAGGCTGTAGCTGATTAAGTATTGTCATAGTTTCAGGTGAACTGTGAAGGGAACTTAGTTCAGTTCAGTTCAGTTCAGTTGCTCAATAGTGTCCGACTCTCTGCGACCCCATGAATTGCACCATGCCAGGCCTCCTTGTCCATCACCAACTCCTGGAGTTCACCCAAACACATGTGTATTGAGTCAGTGATGCCATCCAACCATCTCATCCTCAGTCGTCCCCTTCTTCTCCTGTCTCCAATCCCTCCCAGCATCAGAGTCTTTTCCAGTGAGTCAACACTTCTCATGAGGTGGCCAAAGTATTAGAGTTTCAGCTTTAGCATCATTCCTTCCAAAGAAATCCCAGGGTTGATCTCCTTCAGAATGGACTGGTTGGATCTCCTTGCAGTCCAAGGGACTCTCAAGAGTCTTCTCCAACACCACAGTTCAAAAGCATCAATTCTTTGGCGCTCAGCCTTCTTCACAGTCCAACTCTCACATCCATACATGACCACTGGAAAAACCATAGCCTTGACTAGACGGACCTTAGTCGGCAAAGTAATGTCTCTGCTTTTGAGTATGCTATCTAGGTTGGTCATAACTTTTCTTCCAAGGAGTAAGCGTCTTCTAATTTCATGGCTGCAGTTACCATCTGCAGTGATTTTGGAGCCCCCAAAAAACAAAGTCTGACACTTTCCACTGATTCCTCATCTATTTCCCATGAAGTGACGGGACTGGATGCCATGATTGTTTTTCTGACTGTTGAGTTTTAAGCCAACTTTTTCGCTCTCCTCTTTCACTTTCATCAAGAGGCTTTTTAGCTCCTCTTCACTTTCTGCCATAAGGGTGGTGTCATCTGCATATCTGAGGTGACTGATACTTCTCCTGGCAATCTTGATTCCAGCTTGTGTTTCTTCCAGTCCAGCATTTCTCATAGTGTTCTCATGATGAACTCAGCCATATAATTATAAGTATCCATTCTCCCCCAAACTCCCCTCCCATCCAGGCTGCCACGTAACATCGAGTGGAATTCCATGTACAGTAAGTAGGTCCTTGTCAGTTATCCATTTTAAGTATAGCAGTGTGTCCATGTCCATCCCAAACTCCCTAACTATCCCTCTGCCCATCCTTTATGCTGGCAACTGTATGTTCTCTAAGTCTGTGAGTCCCTTTCTGTTTTTTAAGTAAGTGATTTGTGTCATTTCTTTTTAGATTCAACACATATAAAGGATGTTGTATGATATTTGTCCTTCTCTGTCTGACTTCACTCAGTATGACAATCTCTAGGTCCATAACTTGTTGCAAATGGCTTTATTCCATTCTTTTTAATGGCTGAACAATATTCTATTATATATATGTACTCTGGGACATTTTTTTAACAAGCACATACTTTTGTTAAAGGGCATTAAATAGGTAAGAGGAAAGACTTTGAGAAAGAAAATTATTTTGAGAATAACTATATTTGGACTTATTTTAATTCTAGCAAGTATGGATAGTCAAAGCAATTCAGTTAGGTACTATAATTATCTGAGACATGCCATGTTTTATAGCATCAACTGTATTTGATTAATGGGGAATATCAATTTGATTATATAATAAGATGCTTTGGTTTCTAATCCTGGTGGCTTTGCCATGGATTTTTTTAACTTGAACCTGTGGTCTAATAAAGCAGACTTTACAGAGAGTGAAGCACTGTAATCTTAATGAAAACAGCTGAATGCCAGGAAAATTATAATATTATGCTTATGTGGAGGATTAATCGTAAAAGATCTTATTATAGTATATAAAAACTTCAACCTTGTGTTCATTTAAATTTGTGTCTTTTGTATTGTTGGAAGAAAATTGATAATATTATGCTTATGTGGAGGATTAATCGTAAAAGATCTTATTACAGTATATAAAAACTTCAACCTTGTGTTCATTTAAATTTGTGTCTTTTGTATTGTTGGAAGTAGTTATTTCTTATTCTAGGAAAATAACTAAAGCTATAAGGTTTTTGTTCTATTTATGGTGGTGTACAATATGAAGTGTTTTTTGTGTGTTTTCATTGAAAAAATAATTTAATCTAGTTTCAGTTTTTATTACATCAGTGATTGAAAAAAGTTTGAGGCTGTATGTGTATGTTTCTGGAGGAGGAATTTCTTTACCAACAGGAGCTGGCAATGTGAGATCTTCTCAGTTGTCATAAGTTCCTCCTCATAAGTGAATATGGATGTGTATGTAGGTATGTGTGTGTGTGTCGGCATGTATATGTGTCTGAGAGTGTGTGTGTGTGCAAAGTGTGTGTCCCAAAGAATAAAGCAAGATGATCTGAGCATGTCCAAGTTACCACGTTTGGCTATCTTCGAGGAGAGGATAAAAAGATTTCTTTCCTGGGCTGAAATGTAGTGTTGCAGTAGCATGTTGACCTACAGGAGCTCACTTCTGAGGGGCCTGGGATTTTCGGTCTGATTGTTGATAATCTCTGTTCCCTGAATGCATTACGCAGTGGTGCCCAGGCAGCCACATCTCTGCATAGTGCGTGGTGAGGCAGTTTATTTCTTGATGGGATATCATGCCTGTGGTTTCCCCTTTCCCTTGTTTTCTGAGAAGAGCTACCGACAAGAGGAAGGTCCCTGCTCCCACAACATGAAACCAGTTGCCACAGCATTTGAATTTTTTGTGTCAGCCTCCTTTTGTTTCTGAATGTTTAAGAGTCTAGTTCCTCATTTCAAGTAAAAGCAAAAATAAACAAATGGGACCTAATTAAACTTAAAAGCTTTTGCACACAGAAGGAAACTATAAGCAAGGTGAAAATACAGCCCTCAGAATGGGAGAAAATTATAGCAAATGAAGCAACTTACAAAGAATTAATCTCAAAAATATACAGGCAGCTCATGCAGCTCAATTCCAGAAAAATAAATGACCCAATCAAAAAATGGGCCAAGAAACTAAACAGACATTTCTCCAAAGAAGACATACAGATGGTTGACAAACACATGAAAAGATGTTCAACATCACTCATTATCAGAGAAATGCAAATCAAAACCACAATGAGGTACCATCTCACGCCAGTCAGAATGGCTGCTTTCAAAAAGTCTACAAACAAATGCTGGAGAGGGTGCGGAATGCACCCACTGTTGGTGGGAATGCAAACTAGTACAGCCACTATGGAGAACAGTGTGGAGATTCCTTAAAAAACTGGAAAGAGAACTGCCTTATGACCCAGCAATCCCATTGCTGGGCATACACACCGAGGAAACCAGAATCGAAAGAGACACGTGTACCTCAGTGTTCATTGCAGCACTGTTTATAATAGCCAGGACATGGAAGCAACCTAGATGTCCATCAGCAGATGAATGGATAAGAAAGCTGTGGTATATATACACAATGGAATACTACTCAGCTATTAAAAAGAACACATTAGAGTTCTAATGAGGTGGATGAAACTGGAGCCTGTTATACAAAGTGAAGTAAGTCAGAAAAACATTAATACATATTCAGTAACGCATACAGTCAAGGCTATGGTTTTTCCTGTGGTCATGTATGGATGTGAGAGTTGGACTGTGAAGAAGGCTGAGCGGTGAAGAATTGATGCTTTTAAACTGTGGTATTGGAGAAGACTCTTGAGAGTCCCTTGGACTGCAAGAGATCCATCCAGGCCATTCTGAAGATCAGCCCTGAGATTTCTTTGGAAGGAACGATGCTAAAGCTGAAACTCCAGTACTTTGGCCACCTCATGTGAAGAGTCGACTCATTAGAAAAGACCCTGATGCTGGGAGGGATTAGGGGCGGGAGGAGAAGGGGACGACAGGGGATGAGATGGCTGGATGGCATCACTGACTCGATGAACGTGAGTCTGAGTGAACTCCGGGAGCTGGTGATGGACAGGGAGGCCTGGCGTGGTGCAATTCATGGGGTCGCAAAGAGTCGGACACGACTGAGCAGCTGAACTGAACTGAACTGAGTGCATATATATGGAATTTAGAAAGATGGTAATGATGACCCTATATGCAAGACAACAAAAGAGACTCATATATAAAGAACAGACTTTTGGACTCTGTGAGAGAAGGCGAGGGTGGGATGATTTGAGAGAATAGTGTTGAAACATGTATATTACCATATGTGAAATAGATTTCCAGTCCAGGTTTGATGCATGAAACAGAGCGCTCAAAGCTGGTTCCCTGATATGACCCTGAGGGATGCAATGGGGAGGGAAGAGGGAGGGGGGTTCAGGATGGGGGACACATGTACACCCACATGGCTGATTCATGTCAGTGTATGGCAAAACTACCACAGTATTGTAAAGTAATTAACCTCCAATTAAAATAAACTTTTTTAAAGGCAAGGAAACCAATAGGGAAATACTGCAGTAATCTAGTCAAGAAATGGTAATGGCCTAAAATTAGAACAATAATTGTGGATATGAACAAGATGAGTTATACTTAGGAAATACTTAAAGAGCAAGATCAATAAGAATTTGTGACAACAATTATAGGAGAAGTTATAGACGGAAGCCTTCTGTGTGCGTGGGCCCCTCCGTGGAAGGCAGTGCTAGGTTCCTGCACTGGTGAGAGTGCTTCTGAGTGTCAGGCCCCCATGCATGTGAACAGAGCAGGGGTCCGCATCCACTCTGCTTGGTCACTGTGGTGTCCTGTGAACCAGGCCCGCCGGGGTTCTTGGCCTTACCCAGTCAAGAGAAAACTAAGAGGCCGGACGCCAAACCCAGGCCAGTCTTCACTGGAGCCCCTGCTGCAGCAGTGAGGGTGAGAAAAACAACAGGCCTCTCTGCTCCCCCGAGGGGTGCAGGGCAAGCTGGTCCCAGTATGTCACTTCCTGTGTGGGGTTGGGGGTGTGTCCAGGGTTCGGGCTGGAGCGGTAGCACAGGTGGTTTGCCAGCCCTTCGGTGGTGATGTGTGCAGGCGCAGGGACAGTACCCTGCTTTTGTCCCAACCCCGTGTGTTGCTGTTTGCTCTTTAGACGTGGCATTTGATTGGTGGTGGAGTTGTTTTTTTTTTTTGGTCTTTTTGCATCTTGTCCATAATTTGTCCCAACTGTGCCTGACACAGTTATTTTTGTAACTTATAGGTTCTTGATATCTTGTAGATTGAGGAAACATTTGTTCAGGTGCAGGCACTGCAGCAGAGGGTCCCAGGCCCCTTGCAGGGGGTCTGTCTGTAAGGGGAGGGGAGCTGTGCTACACTGTTACCCACTTGGATATGGATGAAACCATGCTCTTGACATCTAAACTGGGTTTAAACCATATTGAGATACACTGGGGCTTTCCCAGCAGTGCCCATGAATAACCCGTGCTGCAGAAGGCACTGGATTCTACCTAGCGGGACTGATGGGTGTTGTCATCCAGCTGAGGTCAGGCTGAAGTTTGTTGGTTTCCAGTAGAGCCGCTTGCTAGGTAGCAGCTGTGACTGGATGCTTTCCTCTCTCTGCCCCCTCTAAAAACGTGTCATTGACCAAGAATCCTCCTCTCTCTTCCAGAGAGTGGGCTCTGAGCTACATCTGTGTGGGGTTTTGTAAGTTTAGTATTGGGCCTAAGCTTCAAAATCATTCTTTGTTGTATGCACGCACACACCTAATGCTAATGCAAACAAATATCCTTGTGTGAGTCTTGTGTCCTTGAGAAAAAAGGAAAAAATTTACTCTCACGTACTTCTGACGAGTGACTTTTCAGTAGCTCCTCCTGCCGGTGATTAGACATGGGCCCTTTTGGTTGGTGAAGATGGCCGGCTTCAAAGGCCTGCAGATCTAGGTTTGTTTTGGAAGGAACTTCAAACGGCTGCTTCAGTCATTCGTCCTTGGTGGAGCGTTCTGGAACCTTGACCATCAGGTGGGAAGTCTTGTGAGGACGGACTTTGTGAGGCTGCAAGGGCGAGTCTGAGGTGCATGCACCCTCAGCACTGGAGACCCCCTGGAGGGTCCCGAGTGTGGCGCCCTGAGTGGATATGCTGCGGGCAGGCTCTGCAGGCCGAGGTGCAGAGGAAGTTGTGCCCACAGGGTGGGGCCCCGGAGCTCGGGTAGGACTTCTGTCTCAACCACCAGAGAGACTGGAGCCTCAGGGGGCTTGGATCAGGGAGGGGCGCCATCCTGCACATCATGCCCCCGGGAAGCTAGGAGTCCTTGACGGCTGCCTAGCCACTTGTGGACAGGAGATGTTGGCCCCACAGACCCCAGGACCGAGTGGGGGGACCCCTGTCAGCAGTCAGAGAGCTGTGACACTTCCTTTGAGGAGCCCGCCCGCACCCTCAGCCCTGCGTGGTGGTCCCAGCGGGCTCTCCCCCAGTGCTCAGCATGTGCCAGGCCTCTCTATCACTGCTGCTCCTGATTCTCTCGAAGGAGGCACAGGGACCGCTGAGTCACCCAGATACCCTGTGGCACACAGTGAGGCCCAGCCTCTTAGCTTAGTGCGGGCAGAGGGCAGGCAGGGTGCAGGGCCACTCCCAGGGAGCCCGGGCCAGTGCTGTGGAAGGTTCCGAATGAGGAGGCCTGGGCTGTGCTGTGTGCTGCCTCTGGGTTGGGGCTGGGGGGCAGCATGGCTATGCTCAGGTTGGGCAGGGTGAGTCTGGGGTCCCGCGGTGGCAGTGCCATTCAGGACCCAGCTGGGCTTCCTGCCCAGTTTGGAGCATGTTCTTCTGACTCCACTCCTGTGGCTTGAGAGGCAAAAAAGATGTTTGCTTTTATTCTAAGCAGAGGCAGCTGTTTGTTCCACTGATTGTACCTTTCAGAGAAAAGGTCCGCGCTGAGCTGCTGTGGCAGGAGTGGGCAGCCTGGATACCCCTCCTTCTCGTACCAGCCCCACAGCCCTGAGGAGCGCTCTGCAACCCCCCCTCCCCCCCCACCAAGTCATGGCACCTCCGCGCTGTACCCAGTCCCAGGCCAGCCACCCCCGGCCGTCTCCACCGTCGCTCGGGGTGCCCACTGGGCTGACCCTCCTGAGGGCAAAGAGCCGCCCCGGTCTGAAGCTTCTGCAGCGCTAGGCCTGACTCCCACTGGGATGCAGCCCCTCACGAGTTGTCACCTCCATGGGGACACCCAGGGCCCTTCCATGCAGGTGCTCGGGCTGTCCCATGGGGTCTGTCCTGAATACCTGCCCTGAAAGAGAGAGCACCTCCTCTCCCCTCGCCTGCTTTCAGAACTGGGAACTCTGTCGGTGACATGCCTGGGGCGGTGGTCTCTCCAGCTCACTTGGCCAGCACTGAACCACTTTCTACTCTGGTTGACCTGGACCCACCCTGGGGGTGCATGGAACCCAGCACTCTGTCTGGGGTGGGGGGAGGTGCTGGGCTGTCCATGCTCCCCGAGGTTCCCAGGGCCCGGAGATGAAAACACTGCCCTCTCTCACAGAGGAGGTGGTGAGTCCGGAGAACTGGTTGGCCCCGTCCTGGCTCGCAGCCAGCCCTGCAGCTCCCTCCTGCATCTCTGCAGCTCCAGATCCTGCGTTCAGCCCATGGGATGGACCCACGCTCCCCAGATGGTGCCTGGCAGGCCCTGCTCGCGCCTTCCTGGTGCAGCAGAGGGTCCGGCACGTCTCTCCCCTGAGTCGGCCCTGGGCGCACTGGTGGCTGCAGTGCCAGAGCGGGAGTCACAGCCAAGTGAGCTTGCAGCCTTCACCCTGGGGCCCGGCTCGAAAGCCCATGGCGAGGCAGGCACTTTAGGGCATCGCGGTGAAGTTAAGGGACAGCTCCCCAGGCCAGAACCTCAGGAAGGAAACTGATCACTGTCCAAATACCCAACTAGAATGTGCTCTGTGGTGGAGCAGCCGGGCTAAGGAAACTGCTGATACCAAGAAGCCAGGGGCAGAACGCGCGGCGTGTTTGCATGTCTCTCTGTACAAATGCACAGGTCCGGGAGACAGAAGTGTGCATGCACACTTGTATCTGGGGGCTCCATTCAAGGTTTGATGAGTGGGAGTTCTGCTGCTTTGATGTGTTGGCAAAAATCTGGCCAGATTTTTGGGGGGTCCTTGGGGTGTGCCCCTCACCAGGCCGTGGCCCTCATCCCTCACTTTGCTTCAGGAGGCCTGCTTGAGCATGAAGTCCTGGGCAGGCCAGAGGACAGTGACCTCTGGGGTTCTGGGGCGGCAAGAAGGCTCTGCCTCCGAAGGGTCCATGTGCGATGGGAGCCGGGAGGACCACCCCCCTCCCACACACACAGGGACTGGGGTCCAGGTGCTGGTGAGGAGCCGGGAGGACACTCCCCCACCACACACACAGACACACACACACAGACACACACACACGAGATGGGGTCCAGGTACTGATGAGCAGCCGGGATGACCATCCCCCCAACACACACACACAGACACGCATACACAGGGGGTGGGGTCCACGTGTTGAGGAGGAGCTGGGAGGACCCCCCACACTCACACAGATACACACACGGGGTTGGGGTCCAGGTGTTGAGGAGGAGCTGGGAGGACCACCCTCCCTCCAACACACACACACACAGGGGTTGGGTCCAGGTGCTGGTGAGGAGCCGGGAGGACCACCCCCCCACCCCCGCCGACACAAACACACAGAGTGGGGTCCAGGTGCTGAGGAGGAGCTGGAAGGACCACCCTTCCTGCCCCCCACCCCTTGGGACCCAGGTGCTGGTGAGGACCCGGGAGGACCAGCCCCCACCTCCATCACACACACACACACACACACACACACACAGGGGAGGGGCTCCAGGTGCTGTCTCTCATACACATCTGAACACAATGTTTGACATGGCAACCGAGGAAAACAATGGTTGACAGACACGCATACACAGGGGGTGGGGTCCACGTGTTGAGGAGGAGCTGGGAGGACCCCCCACACTCACACAGATACACACACGGGGTTGGGGTCCAGGTGTTGAGGAGGAGCTGGGAGGACCACCCTCCCTCCAACACACACACACACAGGGGTTGGGTCCAGGTGCTGGTGAGGAGCCGGGAGGACCACCCCCCCACCCCCGCCGACACAAACACACAGAGTGGGGTCCAGGTGCTGAGGAGGAGCTGGAAGGACCACCCTTCCTGCCCCCCACCCCTTGGGACCCAGGTGCTGGTGAGGACCCGGGAGGACCAGCCCCCACCTCCATGACACACACACACACACACACACACACACACACACACACACACACACGGGATGGGGTCCAGGTGCTGATGATGAGCTAGGAGGACACCCCACACACACACAGACACACACACACAGGGGGTGGGGTCCAGGTGCTGATGATGAGCTAGGAGGACACCCCCCACACACACAGACACACACACAGGGGGTGGGGTCCAGGTGCTGATGGGGAGCTGGGAGGACCCACAGGTGCTGAAAGGCCCCTTCTTGTGCAGACGTGGCACTCTGTGTGCTGGGCACCATGATGAAGACAGAAAGCACTCCCCCCACTTGGGGCCGGCAGGCTCGGTGAGCTGTGCTGTGGCTGGGGTGCAGTCACACGAGGCTGCGGCCTGACTGAAGCTGCTGAGGCGCCTCCCACCCTCCCGGCCTGGTGCCCCCTGCCCTGCCCACACTACTCAGGGGGTGGCCCCAGGCCTGTGCTCCTCTGCGCATGTCAGCCCTGCCTTCCCTGTTCCCCCAAGACTCTCTAAGGAAAACCCAGTTACAGGCGAGGCATGCAGGGCTGGGGAGGCTGACTGCAGGTTCCAGCCCCTCAGTCCACAGAGTAGAAGTGACGCCAACCTTCCGTGGCCTGCAAAGCGGCATGTTTCTTCCTGACATGCCAGCTTTTCACTTGACAGGTGGTGGCTGGCTCGCCCCACCCCGTCTTCGTGACTCAGAGGAGAGCCCTGTTCTAGGAGGGGCCACGGTCCTCAGAGGGGCTGGGAAGGAACATGCTGTGGGCAGTTGGTCCATGAAGGCAGCCTGGGCAGGCTCGGCTGCAGGGAGCACTGTGGGGAGCACGCTTTGGGTTCTGCACTTCCTGGCTGGTGACCCAAGTGGGTCATATAATCTCTCAGGTCTCAGTTTCAGCACCTGCAAGATGAGTGCAGTATCAAGTCCTCCTCCCCTCCTGCCCCTGCCCGTGGCTGCCCTGGAAGGCCTGTGAGGGGCCACATGCAGCCCCTGTGGGCCTTTGTGTGCAGAAGAAGCCTCATAATTCACCCAACAGGTCTGTCCCAAGTGGGAGGCATTGCTTTGGGCTCAATGAGTCCAGAGCGGTGGGAGAAAGCTGGAGAACTGAGTGTTGGCGGGGGTTGTGTGGGTTCCTGAGGAGGCCTGGGTGCGATGTGGAGTCCAGGCATGTGGATCTGGGATGTGGGATCTTTTTAAACCGTCTAGGTTTAACACCGTCTTGCCAAGCAGCAATCATCTTCTGATTTTACGGGTGCCGTCATCATCCGTGGTGATTTTAGAGTGTAAGAAGAGGAAATCTGTCACTGCTTCTACCCTTCTATTTGCCATGAAGGAATGGGGCCAGATGCCATGATCTTAATTTCTTTACTGTTTAGTTTTAAGCCAGCTTTTTCACTCTCTTCCTTCACCGTCATCAAGAGGTTCTTTACTTTCTCTTCACTTTCTGCCATTAGAGTTGTATCGTTCACATATCTGAGGTTGTTCACTTCAACAGTACGTGAACCATGAACTTCTAGATGTTCAAGTTGGATTTAGAAAAAGCAGAGGAGCCAGAGATCAAATTGCCAACATCAGTTAGATCATAGAAAAAGCAAGAGAATTCCAGAGAAACATCTACTTCTGCTTTATTGATTACGCCAAAGTCTTTGTGTAGATCACAACAAACTATGAAAAATTCTTCAAGAGATGAGAATACCAGACCACTTACCTTACCTGCCTCCTGAGAAATCTGGTTGTAGGTCAAGAACAACACTTAGAGCGGGACATGGGACAACAGACTGGTTCCAAATTGATAAAGTAGTACATTAAGGCTATATATTGTCACCCTGCTAATTTAACTTATATACAGAGTACATCATGCGAAATGTCAGGTTGGATGAAACACAAGCTGGGATCAAGATTGCCAGGAGAAATATCAATAACCTCAAATATGCAGATGACACCACCCTATGGGCAGAAAGTAAAGAGGAACTAAAGAGCCTCTTGATGAAAGTGAAAGAGGAGAGTGAAAAAGCTGGCTTAAAACTCAATATTTAAAAAAACTAAGATCATGGCATCCAGTCCCATCACTTCATGACAAATAGATGGATAAACAGTGGAAACAGTGGCAGACTTTATTTTCTTGGGCTCCAGAATCACTGCAAATGGTGATTGTAACCATGAAATTAAAAGACACTTGTTCTTTGGAAGAAAAGTTATGACCAACCTAGACAGCATATTAAAAAGCAGAGACGTTACTTTGCCAACAGAGGTCTGTTTAGTCAAAGCTGTGGTTTTTCCAATAGTCACGTATAGATGTGAGAGTTGGACTATAAAGAGTGCCAAAAAATTGATGCTTTTGAATTGTGATGCTGGAGAAAACTCTTGAAAGTCCCTTGGACTGCAAGGAGATCCAACCAGTCCATCCTAAAGGAGATCAGTCCTGAATATTCATTGGAAGGACTGATGAGACACCCCCCACACACACAGACACACACACAGGGGGTGGGGTCCAGGTGCTGATGGGGAGCTGGGAGGACCCACAGGTGCTGAAAGGCCCCTTCTTGTGCAGACGTGGCACTCTGTGTGCTGGGCACCATGATGAAGACAGAAAGCACTCCCCCCACTTGGGGCCGGCAGGCTCGGTGAGCTGTGCTGTGGCTGGGGTGCAGTCACACGAGGCTGCGGCCTGACTGAAGCTGCTGAGGCGCCTCCCACCCTCCCGGCCTGGTGCCCCCTGCCCTGCCCACACTACTCAGGGGGTGGCCCCAGGCCTGTGCTCCTCTGCGCATGTCAGCCCTGCCTTCCCTGTTCCCCCAAGACTCTCTAAGGAAAACCCAGTTACAGGCGAGGCATGCAGGGCTGGGGAGGCTGACTGCAGGTTCCAGCCCCTCAGTCCACAGAGTAGAAGTGACGCCAACCTTCCGTGGCCTGCAAAGCGGCATGTTTCTTCCTGACATGCCAGCTTTTCACTTGACAGGTGGTGGCTGGCTCGCCCCACCCCGTCTTCGTGACTCAGAGGAGAGCCCTGTTCTAGGAGGGGCCACAGTCCTCAGAGGGGCTGGGAAGGAACATGCTGTGGGCAGTTGGTCCATGAAGGCAGCCTGGGCAGGCTCGGCTGCAGGGAGCACTGTGGGGAGCACGCTTTGGGTTCTGCACTTCCTGGCTGGTGACCCAAGTGGGTCATATAATCTCTCAGGTCTCAGTTTCAGCACCTGCAAGATGAGTGCAGTATCAAGTCCTCCTCCCCTCCTGCCCCTGCCCGTGGCTGCCCTGGAAGGCCTGTGAGGGGGCCACATGCAGCCCCTGTGGGCCTTTGTGTGCAGAAGAAGCCTCATAATTCACCCAACAGGTCTGTCCCAAGTGGGAGGCATTGCTTTGGGCTCAATGAGTCCAGAGCGGTGGGAGAAAGCTGGAGAACTGAGTGTTGGCGGGGGTTGTGTGGGTTCCTGAGGAGGCCTGGGTGCGATGTGGAGTCCAGGCATGTGGATCTGGGATGTGGGATCTTTTTAAACCGTCTAGGTTTAACACCGTCTTGCCAAGCAGCAATCATCTTCTGATTTTACGGGTGCCGTCATCATCCGTGGTGATTTTAGAGTGTAAGAAGAGGAAATCTGTCACTGCTTCTACCCTTCTATTTGCCATGAAGGAATGGGGCCAGATGCCATGATCTTAATTTCTTTACTGTTTAGTTTTAAGCCAGCTTTTTCACTCTCTTCCTTCACCGTCATCAAGAGGTTCTTTACTTTCTCTTCACTTTCTGCCATTAGAGTTGTATCGTTCACATATCTGAGGTTGTTCACTTCAACAGTACGTGAACCATGAACTTCTAGATGTTCAAGTTGGATTTAGAAAAAGCAGAGGAGCCAGAGATCAAATTGCCAACATCAGTTAGATCATAGAAAAAGCAAGAGAATTCCAGAGAAACATCTACTTCTGCTTTATTGATTACGCCAAAGTCTTTGTGTAGATCACAACAAACTATGAAAAATTCTTCAAGAGATGAGAATACCAGACCACTTACCTTACCTGCCTCCTGAGAAATCTGGTTGTAGGTCAAGAACAACACTTAGAGCGGGACATGGGACAACAGACTGGTTCCAAATTGATAAAGTAGTACATTAAGGCTATATATTGTCACCCTGCTAATTTAACTTATATACAGAGTACATCATGCGAAATGTCAGGTTGGATGAAACACAAGCTGGGATCAAGATTGCCAGGAGAAATATCAATAACCTCAAATATGCAGATGACACCACCCTATGGGCAGAAAGTAAAGAGGAACTAAAGAGCCTCTTGATGAAAGTGAAAGAGGAGAGTGAAAAAGCTGGCTTAAAACTCAATATTTAAAAAAACTAAGATCATGGCATCCAGTCCCATCACTTCATGACAAATAGATGGATAAACAGTGGAAACAGTGGCAGACTTTATTTTCTTGGGCTCCAGAATCACTGCAAATGGTGATTGTAACCATGAAATTAAAAGACACTTGTTCTTTGGAAGAAAAGTTATGACCAACCTAGACAGCATATTAAAAAGCAGAGACGTTACTTTGCCAACAGAGGTCTGTTTAGTCAAAGCTGTGGTTTTTCCAATAGTCACGTATAGATGTGAGAGTTGGACTATAAAGAGTGCCAAAAAATTGATGCTTTTGAATTGTGATGCTGGAGAAAACTCTTGAAAGTCCCTTGGACTGCAAGGAGATCCAACCAGTCCATCCTAAAGGAGATCAGTCCTGAATATTCATTGGAAGGACTGATGCTAAAGATGAAGCTCTAATACTTTGGCCACCTGATGCAAAGAACTGACTCAGTAGAAAACACCCTGATGCTGGGAAAGACTGAAGGTGGGAGGAGAAGGGGATGACAGGATGAGATGGTTGGATGGCATCACCAATTTGATGGCCCTGAATTTCCGGGAGTTGGTGATGTACAGTGAAGCCTGGCATGCTGTAGTCCAAGGGGTCATGAAGGGTTGGACATGACTGAGCGAGTGAATTGAACTGAAGGTTGTTGATGTTTCTCCTGCCTATCTTAACTCCAGCTTGTAACTCATCCAGATATGCTGAGTGTGTAAGTTAAACAAGGTGACAGCAGACAGCTCTGATGTGCTCCTTTCTCAGTCCTGAACCAATTGGATGTTCCATACAGGCAGGGTTCTAACTGTTGCTTCCTGACCTGCATACAGGTTTCTCAGGAGACAAGTAAGATAGTCTGGTATTCCTTTCTCTTTAAGAGTTTTCCACAGTTTGTTGTGACTCATACAGTCAAAGGCTTTAGCATAGCTGATGAAACAAAGGTAGATGTTTTCTTGGAATTTCTTTGCTTTCTCTATGATCCAACAAATGTTGGCAATTTCATCTCTGGTTCCTCTCTCTTTCCTAAACCCAGCTTGACGTCTGGAAGTTCTTGTTTCATGTAATGCTGAAGCCTAGCATGCACGATTTTAAGCATGACCTTACTGTGGGAGAGATGAGTGCAGTTGTCCAATGGTTAGCACATTCTTTGGTACTACACTTCTTGGGAATTGGGATAAGGACTGACCTTTTCCAGTCCTGTGGCCACTGCTGGGTCTTCCAGATTTGCTGACATATGGAGTGCAGCAGTTTGATAACACCATATTTTAGGGATTTTAATAGCTCTACTGGAATGCCGTCACATCCACTAGCTTTATTGACAGCAGTGCTTCCTGAGACCCTCCTGACTTCACACTCTAGAATGTCTGATTGTGGCAGTGACCACACCATTGCCTTATCCAATTCATTAAGATAGTTTTTGTACAGTTTTTCCATGTATTCTTTCCATTTCTTGTTGATCTCTTCAGCATCTCTCATCTCTGGAGATGCTTCACCTCAAATCCAGGATGGCTGTAAAGGCCAAGCTTGTAAAAGGAGAAGAATCAGGAAACAAGACTTTATTTACGTCTGCAGCCTCCTCACAGGCATGTGCCAGTCATGCTGCAGAGCTGCCCTTTGCAGCTGGCAGGCTGGAGCTGGGAGCTCTTGGGCCGCTTGAAGCTGAGGGCAGTGCCCAGTGGTTTCCAGTGTCACAGATGGGGCATCCTTGGCAGTGACCCATGTGTCTCAGCTATCAGACATTAAGGTTGGCTAAGATCACCAGATACAGCATCCTTGGTCCTGGAAGCCCACCGTGCACCAATGTTTACATCAGAAAAACTATCATATTTGCGTGTAATTCTTTGTGTTCCTAGGTCCTGGTCCAGAGGTTGGTGGGTGGAATCTTAGGCCAGGGAGAAATGCAGAGTACCAGGCCTGTCAGCCCCACAGAGGCAGGATCTCGTTTTGACAACATCACTGGGGGATTCAGGTCTGAGAAGCCAAGTAGTACTGACTTACATGTGGAGGTATTTGGTTTTCTATTTTTATTTCTTCTGTTTTCCAACCCGAGTAGGATAATAATCAGTTTCTGTGTTCCTCTTGTTCTTCTAACGGAAGCAGATATTTCAGTAATTCACTAATTGACACTTTTTTTTTTGAATCACAAATACAGATCACCTTCCACAGAAGACGTGCCAGTGAGTGCCTCCGATGAGTGAGTGCCAGTGAGTGAATGATAGATGGTGTTTCAGAGGTGCTGTTTGCACTGCTTTCTTGGTCCGAGGGCCGGAGCCCCTGCTGGCCTGACCTGCTCTGCCGTCGGCTCTGAGCAGCGCCTTCTGGGCTCAGCCCTGGCACAGCGAGTGTGGGGCCCTGGGCTTCCTGCCCTGGCAGCCTGTCCCTACCCTTCCCTGTGAGGGGTCCGTCCTGGGAGTCCTGGGGCCGCTCCTCCCTGAGCCGATGCCGTGGTCAGGGTGCCGCTTCCCCCGCCTACCTGCTGCTGCCTCCTCCGAAGGGACACTTTCTGACGCACCAGGGCTTTTTAAAAATTTATTTTGTATTGAAGGATAATCACTGTACAGAATTCTGTTTTCTGTCAGACCTCAACATAGGTATACATGTGTCCCCTCTCTCCTGAACCTCCTCCCATCTCCCACCCCATCCCACCCCTCTAGGTTGACAGAGCCCCTGTTTGAGTTTCCTCAGACATACAGCAAATTCCGGTTGGCCGTCTGTTTTACATGTGGGAATGTGAGTTTGCCTGTGCTTTGAGGTGATATTCCCAGCACATCCCAGGCCTCCTTGCTTGGCGCCCCAGGTCCTGCCCGAGGTGTGCCCTGCAGTCCTGTGGGCTTCCTCTGCTCATGGTTCCCACCTCCTTTCAGGTTCTGCCCGTGGGCGGAATTTTGAATACCCCCTCTGTCCTCTGAGGCCACCAGAAATATTGCAACACAAGACTGTTAATACTATGTATAACAAGCATTCTTGGCTTTCAGAGTTTAGAATGTAAGGACAAGCTATAGGCATACGGCACACCCTTGTGACCAACATGAATGCACGTGTGTGTGTGCACGCGCACACACACAGGCAGATACACACAGACCTGCAGTCTTCCCATCATGAGGTACCTGCCCCCGAAATCAGTACTTTTACCACCTGGGTCAGCTGAATCCGAAAGGTGAGACCTTTGGCAGAGACCGCCAAAGGCAGAACTGCTTACAGAAACTGTGTCCTTCCCAGCTCTTGCCTGTTTTATACTGAGTGCTCTCAGGGCTGTGAGACTGTTTCTGAAAAGTGTCTTACTTAGGTCCTGGGGCTTCCCTGGTGGCTCAGATGGTAAAGAATCTGCCTGCGATGCAGGAAACCCAGGTTAAATCCCTGGGTCAGAAAGATCCCCTGGAGAAAAGTATGGCAACCCACTCCAGTATTGTTGCCTGGAGAATCCCATGGACAAGAGGAGCCTGGTGGGCTACAGTCCATGGAGTCACAAAGAGTTGGACATAACTCAGGGACTAACACTTTTACTTTCACGAGGTCTCTGGGAGTACTCAGAAAACGTGACAGACCTAAAAGGTCATGGTGCATTGTATTAGGGCTCTCCAAAGAAACAGAACCAATAGGCTAGATGACAGATAGATGAATAGATAGAAGGATGCATCAGTTTCTGTCCATATGTAGTGTCTGTGTCTGTCTGTCCATGTTTATATCTCTGTGTTCAGGCTCTCAGTGGGTTGGGTGATGTCCCCCCACTTTGGGGGAGGCATCTGCTTTACTAGATTCAGTGATGCAAATGCTTGTCTCATCCAGAAATACACATTGAGAAACATGTTTAATCTGGATGTCTTGTGGTCAGTCAAACTGGCACATAAAATTAACCACCACCTGCATTTACTTCATATCTTGCCGGTTTCCCTGGGAGAGTGTGAACAGTAAAAAGGCAGAGGGAGGTGGTTCTATAACTGGTGCTTCAGCCCTGACCCCCCTCTTTGAGCGTGAACTCTTCTGCTTCTGACCTTGACTGGTGGCCTGGGTGAGAGGACTCTGTCCTGGGGTCTCACAGGAGGAGGTCAGGAGAGGTGGAAGGGGGTGGAGTTGTGAACAGATTCAGGCGTCAGTGATGCTGGTGGGAGGGGTGTGGGAGCATGACCTGTCCTCAAGACCTTCACCAAGTCACTTTCACCCAAGCCGTTTAGAAGTGGGCATCGTTGGACCCTGAGGTCTCCAAGGCCCCTCTTGCCCCTGCTCTGAGACTGCCTTCTGTGACAAAGGGCAGGGACCCTGTAGTGCTGTGGGTGGAGAGACGACAGGAATGGGCAGGCAGCTGTGCCCTGGGTATGACCCATCCAGCTCCAGTGCCCACTGGCGTGTTTTCTGGGTGCCAGGCCCCCAGCATGGCCTCTCGGGTGACCCTCAGTGACCCAGGGGGTTTGGGTCGATCACTTCTGCCATTTAACAAAGGCAGCAGCTGTGACAAGGGATGCTGCAGCCTGTTGCCGCTTGGAGTGCGATGCGAGGCGTGATACGGCAGGCCCTGGCCTCTGGTCGAGACAGGCCTCACCTGCCTCCTTCTGCTGGTCAGAGGCCCAGCTTTGTCAGGAACAGAGCAGCGGAAGGTAGACCTGGGCGGAGGAGATTTAAGTTAAACGTGGGCAACATGCGCCCGCATAAAGAAGCCAGCAGGGTGTGCTCCCTAGTGTGGCGGCTGCGGGCAGGAGCCCCTGGGCCACTTCAGAAGCCCTGGGCTTGGGGGCAGCACTGTCAGCCCCAGCGGTGAGCTGAGCTGCTCACAGCAGAGGATGGGCGGGGATGGCATTGAATGCAAGGGCCCTGGTGGCCCAGAGGGGTCCGTGCCCAGAGGAGGGGCACCGCGGATGTCTCGGGAGCCTCTGCAGGGTTCCTTCTGGGGCCCTGTCACTCCGCGTGCCGTCTCCCCTCCGGGAGGGCTGCCTTGGCTGGACCCCCCGGACCTTCACTGCCTTGCTTACAGGGTGACCACTCACACCTGACGCCCTGTTCATTCTCACCCGTGAGGCAGCGTTACCATCATACCCACTTCACCTGGCGGAAGCAGAATCCTGGAAAGATGCTGTGATCCGCTGGCAGGCATTCGATTGGTGCAGGAGAGATTTGGGGTTCCCATGTGGACTCTGCGAGCCCTTTGTCCTCCCAGGGGTCAGTGGTTCCCAGACTAGGTCACTCCCCTTCGTTGGTGACCAGTGCCTGCAAACGGCTATGTATGCTTGTCAGTTTACTTACAAGTCCAATTTTGTGTATTGGGTTGAACCATTGCTGTTGTATGGGGCAAATTACACTGTACTGATGCCTTAGGGGCATCATAGAATACAGAGGATAAATATTTCAGGATGAGATTTAAAAGGAGGATAAACATTTCAGGATGAGATTATAAAGGAGTCTCCACAGCACTTCTGGTCCTCAGTTGCTGCCTTGTGGTGAATCTCTCTGGAGGCCGATGCTGGTAGAGAGCCTGTGTGAGACTGGCATCCCTGTCACTGGTGGACCATACATGTCTGTGACAGGAGCGATCAGAGACCTGTGATCAGCTCCCTGCAAAACAGGACGTCTAAGTGCCAGGCACCCCCTGTCTTCCTTCTGCTTTGCACCTCTCCTTGCCTTTGATCTAGAGGAACTAGGTTCGCTACCTGACTGCATGTGAGGAAACCTGACCGGGGTTAAGTGCCTTGCTCCACCAGCTGATTGCTCAGCAGGAGCTGAGAGTCTCCGCCCTACGCCCTGGAGGAAAGCTCCAGAAGTGCCCCTACTGCCCCCAGGGGCGGAGGGATGGGGAGGATCATTGCTGTCTGGCTTCAGATCCTTGGGTAAGGAAGAGGATTCTTTTCCTTGCTCAGGTTTTTCCAGCTGACGATTTTGGTCAGAGGGAGAGAGAGTGTTGCTAGCCCTTTAAGTGTTTGCATCAGTATAAGCCCCGAGGCCGCTGCTGAGGAAGGGAAGGCTCTGATACCAGTGTTGCTGGCAGGTGTGGAGGAGGCGCCTGAGAGCAGCTCACGCGGCACAGCTGTCCCTCGTCACCGGGGCCCTGTCTCCACTCCTTTGAGCCCTTCACCCCACTGACCTCGGGGGCAAAAGGGAGCACATGGAGGGGATGATGCTTTGAAGAAACTGGACTTGCTGCCTCACTCTGCGAGGCCAGCTCCATGCCCAGTGGGCGTCCCAGTTTCTTCATCTGGGCCAAGTGGGTAAAAAATGCTCTCCTGGTCATGCTGTTGTAGGAACTGGAGACAAATTAAGACCTGGTTCCTCACACACAGCACATCCTCAGCAAAAGAGAGGGCATGTTTGGGTGCTAAGCAGGTGTGCGCTGTGGGTGTTCCTGAGGGTCAAAAGTGAGCGGGAGCTGAGCTAAGCCCCCAGTTACAGAAAGGTTTGGAGAGTGGGCTGAAGCTGGTGGTGAAGGCGTGGGGAGCACGATGCTTGAAGGAAGCTGGAGGGCTGGTCCCGGAAGAAGGGAATCCCAGGCCCAGGGACAGGGTTGCTGAGGGTGGCCTAGCGGTCTGTGGTCATCTAAGACGCGTCAGGCTTAGCAGCTGCTGATATTCAAAAAGCGAACAAACAAGCTCATGTTAAATGAATGATCTAGAAGTGGAATGATGCCAAGTCCCAGTGAAAATAATTTATTTCAAGAATTCCATGTACTGGCAATTTAGGCTTGTAAAAATAAAGCCCTTGATGGGGCAGGTTCATTTTATTGAAGAATGAAGTAAGTGCAATTATTTTCTTTCAGAAATAAGTTTCTCTTTTCCTAAAATGAAAAGTATCCTTAGAGAAGTCTAATGATAGTATAGTACCTAAAGGACAGGCAACTGATTAAGTGGTTATTTTTATCTAATCTAGAAGACTCATTCAAAAAATTAAAATTAGAGAAAATTACTATGCCACTAGAAAAAGAAAATCCTCAGTGTTTGCTATTTAATTATCAGTTGTAAACTCTGCCCTTTCATTTCAAAAACTGCTTCACTGAGGTGCAATCAACATATGTTATATATTTTATACATATAATATATATTATGATACATATATTTTTTGCACATACTTAAATTGAACAATTTGAGTTTTGACAACATATGTTTACACCAGGGGAATGATCACCACAGCCAAGTTAGTGGACACACTGTCACTCCTAGAAGTTTTAATCTGTATTTCCCATCCTTCCCTGAGTTCCTGGACCGCCATTAATCTTTTAGTCATTATTGATCATTTTGGATTTTCTAGAGAATTACAAATGGAATCATACAGTGTGTACTTTTTTTTTCTGGCTCTTTCCTCTTAGTACAGATATTTTGAGATTGATCCAAGTTGGTGTGCAATAATAATTTGTCTCTGTTCATTGCCAGTAGTGTTCCTTTATGTAGATGTGTATCAACTAGATACCTTGATGCATTCATCTGTTGATAGACATTTGATTTGTTTATGGTTACAAATCAAGGTGCTGTGAAAACTCATGTTTGAGTCTTTGTATGGAAATGCACTTTCGTTTTACTTAGATAAATAAAATACGCAAGAATGGAGTGGCACAATTTTGTGGTAGGTGTATGTTTAACTTAGAACTGCTGACTACTAATTGCTTTCCCAAGTGACTGCACCATTTTGTGTCTGCATGAGCAGGTGTTAGAATTCTGGTTCCTCCACATTTGGTGTGGTGAGTGTCAGCCAGTATTTTTGTTTTACTTATGCTAAAATGTGTATAACATGAAAGTGTCGTTTTTGCCGTTTTTTAAATGTACAGTTTGATGGCATAGATTTCACTCAGTGTTCTACAAACATCACCACTATCTAGTTCCACAACTTTTCATCACCCCACCGAGCTCTGTAGTCATTAAGCTGTACCTTGCTATGCCCGCAGTCCCTGGAAACTTTTATCTGTCTTCTGCCTTGATAATTTACCTATTCTAATTCTATATATTTTGCATTAATGGACTAATAAAATATCTGCCCTTTTCTGTCATTTATTTCACTTACTGTTAGGTTTCAAGTTTCCATATTGTAGCATATATCTGAACTTAATTCCTTTTTATGACTGTGTAATAGATCATCGAAAAGGCAAGAGAGTTCCAGAAAAACATCTGTTTCTGCTTTATTGACTATACCAAAGCCTTTGACTGTGTGGATCACAATAAAATGTGGAAAATTCTGAAAGAGATGGGAATACCAGACCACCTGACCTGCCTCTTGAGAAACCTATATGCAGGTCAGGAAGCAACAGTTAGAACTGGACATGGAACGACAGATTGGTTCCAAATAGGAAAAGCAGTACGTCAAGGCTGTATATTGTCACCCTGCTTATTTAACTTCTATGCAGAGTACATCATGAGAAATGCTGGGCTGGAAGAAGCACAAGCTGGAATCAAGATTGCTGGGAGAACATCAATAACCTCAGATATGCAAATGATACAACTCTTATGGCAAGAAGTGAAGAGGAACTAAAAAGCCTCTTGATGAAAGTGAAAGAGAAGAGTGAAAAAGTTGGCTTAAAGCTCAATATTCAGAAAACGAAGATCATGGCATCTGGTCCCATCACTTCATGGGAAATAGATGGGGAAACAGTGGAAACAGTGTCAGACTTTATTTTTTTGGGCTCCAAAATCACTGCAGATGGTGACTGCAGCCATGAAATTAAAAGACGCTTACTCCTTGGAAGAAAAGTTATGACCAACCTAGATAGTATATTCAAAAGCAGAGACATTACTTTGCCGACTAAGGTCCGTCTAGTCAAGGCTATGGTTTTTCCTGTGGTCATGTATGGATGTGAGAGTTGGACTGTGAAGAAGGCTGAGCGCCGAAGAATTGATGCTTTTGAACTGTGGTGTTGGAGAAGACTCTTGAGAGTCCCTTGGACTGCAAGGAGATCCAACCAGTCCATTCTAAAGGAGATCAGCCCTGGGATTTCTTTGGAAGGAATGATGTTAAAGCTGAAACTCCAGTACTTTGGCCACCTCATGCAAAGAGTTGACTCATTGGAAAAGACTGATGCTGGGAGGGATTGGGGGCAGGAGGAGAAGGGGACGACCGAGGATGAGATGGCTGGATGGCATCACTGACTTGATGGACGTGAGTCTGAATGAACTCTGGGAGTTGGTGATGGACAGGGAGGCGTGGCATGCTACAATTCATGGGGTTGCAAACAATCAGCATGACTGAGTGACTGCACTGAATATTCCATTGTTTGTATTCAATATATAGAATATATAGCCCTATTTGTTCATTTGCTGATGTCGCATGGGCTGTTTCTACTCTTTGGCTGTGGTGAATAACGCTGCGGTGAACAGTGGTGTGCTAGTATCTCTTTCAGTCTGGGTTTCTGGTTCTTTTGAGTTTGTGCTTAGATGTGGAATTGCTAGGCCATGTGGTAATTACATTGACAGAGGAGCATGGCAGGCCACAGTCCGTGGGGTCAGAGAGAGTCTGAGACTACCGAGCACAAGCACACACACGTGGTAATTCTATGTTGAGATTTCTGAGGAACCACCAAACTCTTTTTCAGCAGTGACTGCAAATTTTACATTCTCAACAGAAATGTATAGGGATTCCAATTTCTCTAGATCTTTGTCAATATTTGTTGTTTTCCTTAAAAAAATGATGGCCATCTTAGTAGGTATGAAGTGGTATTGCATTGAGTTTTTTGATTTCCATCTTCCTAGTGACTAGTGATATTAAGCATCTTTTAATGTGCTTGACCTTTTGTATATATTCTGTGGATAGTTGTCTGCTCAAACTCTTTGCCCGTTTTTTAAAGAGGTGATTATTTTTGTTTCTTAGTTTTGATTTGCATATTCTGGATATCAAACTTTTATCAGATGTATGATTGCAAATACTTTCTTTTACTCTGTAGGTTGTCTTTTCAGTTCAATGATAATGTTCTTTCATTCACAAATTTTAAAATTTTGATGAAGTCCATTTTATCAGTCTTTTCTTCTCCTGCTTGTTCTTTTGTTATCATTTCTAAGAATTCATTGCCAAATGTAAGATCAGGGAGAATTATCCCCATGTTTTCTTCTAAGAATGTTATGGTCTTATTTTTCTATTTAGATCGCTGATCCTTTTTGAGTTAATTTTTGTATGTAGTGTGATGTAGGGGTCCAACTTCTTTTTTTTTTTTGGCATGAGGACACCCAGCACCATCTACTGAAGAGATGAAGAGACCAGTTTTTCATATTGGATGAAATTGGGCATTCATTTCAAAAAGTATTTGACCTTACATACAAAGGTTTATTTCTGGACTCTCCATTCTGTTGATCTGTTAGTCTGCCTTTATGCCAGTAGTAAGCTTTGAAATAGGGATGTGTGAATCCTTCGGCTTAATTCTTCTTAGGATTGTTTTGGTTATGTGGCACTCCTTGTGATTCCACATAAATTTGAAAGTTGACTTTTCCATTTCCACAAAAAAAGTTGTTGGGATTTTGACAGAGACTAAGTTGTGTCCATAGTTCACTTAGGTTAGGCATCTTAACAATATTAAGTCAACAATGTTTTGTGTTTTTCACTATACAAGTCTTTCGTCTCCTTGGTTAGATTTATTCCCAGATATTTTATCCTTTTACATGTTGTTTTATTTAATTTCCTTTTCAGAATGTTTTCCCCTAGTGTATAGAAACAGCTGGCTTTTGTGTGTTGAACTTGTACTGTGCGACTTTGCTTAATTTATTAGCTATAGTACTTGAGGATTCCTTGAGACTTTCTGCGTATAGGATCATTGCATAGGTCACTTTCCTAATAGAGACAGGGCTGTTCAGATTACCTGTTTCTTCAATGAGTATTGGTCGTTTGTGTCCTTTAAGAAATTACACCCTTTTATGTAATTTGTTGAATTTATTGACAAGCTTTCATACTTGCTCAGTCCTAATAATACCAGTAATTTGTGTCTTTTTTATCAGTCTAGTTAGAAGTTTATCAATTTTACTAAGGCTCTCAATGAGTAATCCTTTGATTTCAATGATTGTTCTCAATTGTTTTTCCTTTTCTTTGTAACTGATTTCCAATTTGATCTTTATCACTGTCTTTCACTTAGTTTGGCAAGGTTCACCGTAAGGTCACTGAGTTGAAAACATTCTTCATTTATTTTTTTTTTAATTAATTAATTTTTTAATGAAACAAAGATGAATATTTTTAATGATAAAAATATACAAAAACTCTTCTATTATGCTTGATAAAGGCTTGAGAAAGAACATCAAAAGAAGAGATGGAGAAATTGGAAAGCATAAAACTAAATGAAATGATATCACTGAATATGACATAGAAAAAGTGAAACAAACTATGAAAGTAAAAGATACTCATAGAGTCCAGTTGTTTTTAAATGTGGCTGCTCATTAAAAACATATCTGGAACTCTGGCCAAAAAAAAAAGCACACCAGTACCTGGACATTTGTATTTTTCAAAAAATTCCAAGATAGTTCTTACAGGCATCTGGTTTTATAAAGTGATTATAGATTTTATAGGTGATTATAGGATTTTATAAAGTGATTATTGGTAGTTTTGGTGATATAAAATTCTTAAATTTTTCTGTTGATCAATTGTGATACAATGATATTAAGTGAATGATAGTTATATAATCGCAGTGTCACAGGAAGGGGGACCCCCTTCCATGGCCCAAAAGTGGGCTCTTGTCCAACGCTCGGAAATGAACGTGTGTCGAGGAGACACATGTGCTGACAGAGCAAAAGATTTTATTGGGAAAGGATACCCGGGTGGAGAGCAGTAGGGTGAGGGGACCCAGGAGAACTGCTCTGCCATGTGACTCACAGTCTCGGGTTTTACGGTGATGGGATTAGTCTTTCGGGTTGTGTTTGGCCAGTCGTCTGACTCAGAGTCCTTCCTGGTGGTGCACGCATCGCTCAGCCAAGATGGATGCCAGCAGGAAGGATTCTGGGAGGTGGTCGGACGCGTGGTGTCTCCTTTTGACCTTTCCCAAACTCTTCTGGTTGGTGGTGGCTTATTAGTGTTCCTTATCATTGTGGTTATCTGGGTCGTGAAGAACTTTTTTGTACAGTTCTTCTGTGTATTCTTGCCACCTCTTCTTAATATCTTCTGCTTCTGTTAGGTCCATACCGTTTCTGTCCTTTATTGAGCCCATCTTTGCATAAAATGTTCCCTTGGTATCTCTAATTTTCTTGAAGAGACCTGGTCTTTCCCATTCTGTTGTTTTCCTCTATATCTTTGCATTGATCACTGAGGAAGGCTTTCTTATCTCTTCTTGCTATTCTTTGGAACTCTGCATTCCAGTGGGTATATCTTTCCTTTTCTGCTTTGCCTTTAGCTTCTCTTCTTTACTCAGCTATTTGTAAGGCCTCTTCAGACCACCATTTGCCTTTTTGCATTTATTTTTCTTGGGGATGATTTTGGTCACTGCCTCCTGTATAATGTGATGAACCTCCGTCTGTAGTTCTTCAGGCACTCTGTCTATCAAGTCTATAGATCTGATAATATGGATGGAGGTTTGTATGGTGGGAGGACTTTGAAGAACAAAGTCCAATACTTTGGCCACATTAAGAACTGACTCATTGGAAAAGACCTTATGAAGGGAAAGATTGAAGGCTGGAGGACAAGGCGTTGCAGAGGATGAGATGGTTGGATGACATCATCAGCTCAATGGACACGAATTTGAACAAACTCCAGAAGATAGTGAAGGGCCGGGAAGCCTCATGGACTGCAGTCCATGGGATTGCAAAGAGTTGGATATGACTGAGCGATTGAACTGAACTGATTCCTTGCCATGGCCTCCTGTCATAAGACAACTCTTGCAAATGGTTACTATGGTGCCTGGCCAGGGAGGATGATTTCAACAGTGTACTTCCCCTAACAACTCTCCCACCACTGCCCCCCTCCACCCCCCCACCGCCTGAGACTTCTTGGAAACTGGGGCAGAGGTCTCTTTTCTTTTGTAACTTCTTCCTGCTGTGCACGGGCATAGGCCTGCCTAGCAGAGCAGAAGTCTCTCTCTACCTGATCTAAGTTGAGGTATTCTGTGCCTGAAACCTGCATTCACCCTTGTGAGAAAAGGTCTTAGCCTGAAACCGTTGCCCTCTGTCAGAGATGAAATAGACAGGGGCCAAACAGGAGGCCTAACAGGATGGTCATCACTAGGCCCCAGAAAGAAAAGGCAGCATTTTGGGTGAGGGGCTCAGGGTGTGTGACTTTCTGCTGATTGGTTGGTGGTGAGGCAACAGAGCAGTGCTCCAGGAATCTTGTGCTCAGCCTGAAGTTACCATCCTCCACCTGGGTGGGGGCCCCCCGGTTCTGCAGAAGGACTCAAAGATAATGGTATGCATATTTCTTGAGTAGGCACCAGGACCCTGCCTCAAGGCTGTACACCATTTGATTGCTCCTCCTCTGTTTCTGTATCCCCTGCCTTCCCTGATCAGCAACTGTTTGAATCTGCCCTTTGAAAGTTAGGTCTAAGAGGCTGGATAAAGCCTATAACCTACAAACAAGAAACAGGGAACACAGAAGGGATTTGTACTCCAGATCTCCATGGAGTCCTGCTCAGTTTTAATTCAGGGACGTGGGTGACTATGACTCTGGTAACTTCCTGTCAAAATGGGGCATAGAGTTTGAAGAATAGACACTGAATTGGAAGTATTGCTGAATTCCAAGTCCTAGGTATGAGTCTTATATGATTAAAATCTCAATCTCTTGGTCTGCTATTTTGGTGTAACAGACCCAGTTAGAAGTAGTTGGAAGAATGACAACTGGAATCTTAATAAGTGAAAGTAAGTGAAATAAGTGAAAGTCGCTCAGTCATGTCTGACTCTTTGAGACCCCATGGCTATAGTCCATGGAATTCTCCAGGCCAGAATACTGGAGTGGGTAGCCTTTCCCTCTTCCAGGGGATCTTCCCAACCAAGAGATGGAACCTAGGTCTCCACGTTGCAGACGGATTCTTTATCAGCTGAGCCAGGGTACTGGAGTGGGTAGCCTGTTCCTTATCCAGTGAATCTTCCCAATCCAGTGATCGAATCCAGGGATCTCCAGGGGATCTACCCAACCCAGGGATCAAACCCAGGTCTCCCACATTGCAGGCAGGTTCTTTACCAGCTGAGCCACAAAGGAAGCCCAGAATCTTAATAGACAAAATAAATCTCATTTCTTTTCAGGAGAATAGTCATGAAATCCAGTCTGGACCTGGCGCTTTGGGGAGACTTGTAGCCAGTTGCCTAGTTTTATAAAAAGGAAGGCTGCAGTTACCAGCTGCCTGCAGACATTGTTTTGAGAATGTCTGTGGCATCTAAGCCTGACACGACTCAGAAAGCAAGTTTTTAGCAGACAAGTATTGCTAGTCTGAAATTACACCCATAGTACAAGGTCTTGTCTGAAATTACACCCATAGAATCACCTAGTTATTTCCCTGAATGTCTGAACCATAGCTACTCTATTTTGACTTTTAATTTAATTCTCCTTAATAGCCAAAGCAGAGGTCACCATTAATGACATCAGTGTTTCTCTAGGTATGAGAAGATACAAGAATTTGGACTCATAAAATCCTCTCTTGAAAGAATCTTAACTACCTGAAGGCCTCTTCTGCCAGTTTTTTCCCAGAGCAGAGTGCCTCATTCCTGATTTCTACCCTGAACTCCTTTCAGGGGAGTTGAAGGTCAGCAGCTGCAGTGGCCATGATTTAATCTTTGTAGAGGTAGATGGCAAGTGTCAGTTTTCAGCTGGCAGGCCCCCTTCTTGATTAAACCTGACCATGATTTTAAGGGGGGCATTTCATGACCATTTCATCCCATGGTGCTGAGAATGTCTATTCTCAAGTCTGGCAGAGATTTTGCTGACAAGCCACTCAATGTGCTGTTACTACTGGACTAGGCCTTGAAGCAGTATCCAAAACTCTCTGGACCACCTGTCTTACTAGCCTGTTGGTCAAGGAAAGCATTCCTTCTTGTTGCTTCTTCCCATATCTAGAGTTACATTGTTAACATCATCAATCTCATATGGAACTATATATTATTATATCAGAGGCCTCAGTCACACGTTTGTCAGTGTAAGAAACAGCAATTTTGAAAAACAGGTGAAATACAAATAACATAGCAAACAGTATTAGTAAAGTCATAACAATTAAGCTAAGAACTTCAATCAGATGTAGCTCAGTATATCTCAGGTCGTCTGACTTAGTCTATTCTATATGAATCTTTATCTTCCAGAGAAATTATATATTGGCACTGTCTATAAGTCTGGTTTCCTGGTTAAACATAGCCTGGTTTCCTAGTGTTACTAGACCGATTATTCTTAGTATGATTTAATTCCAACATAGAGGAGGCTTTAAAACTAAATTACCATAGCCTGGTGTTATGTATATAAGTCCATCCCATAATTGTGGGCGATTTTTTCCTTTATTGGAACTTCGCTTGTTGCTGATTGAGCTTGAGTAATAGAAAAAAACTCAAATTTATGGCCAGAGTCGGAGTGAAAGTGAAGTTGCTCAGTTGTGTCCAACTCTTTGCAACCCCAGGCTCCTCCGTCCATGGGATTCTCCAGGCAAGAATACTGGAGTGGGTTGCCATTTCCTTCTCCAGGGAATCTTCCCGACCCAGGGATCAAACCCAGGTCTCCCACATTACAGGCGGACGCTTTAACCTCTGAGCCACCAATTGGCAAGGTGAGGGGATCCCACCTAGTAATATCAATAGTGACCTGAATATGACTATAATTTTTCTTTTTAAGTAAATTTTCTTGGGGCCAACCAGTTTGAGCCTTAGAGAAAATTCACCAAGGGGCCCAGAACTAGACATAGATAATTGGATTGATTTCTAAAACTAGCACAGAATCAGGCCTATGATAGAAGAGCATTTGATTTATATGCAAAGGTCCAGGAAGTCAAGAAAACATTGCAAATGGTAATATGAATCAGGTCCAGCATCTTGAGCAAACTGTCTACCTCTGATGTCCTGGTATAGTATAGTTTCTCCTGTTTGAGCATCATTTTAAGGTAAGATCAGGTCAGCTGTCCTCTGTATAGAATAGTCTAGTGTAGGGGCCTTTGAAGTTAGAATTAGTCCAAGGGTCAATTTCCCTTCAATTTCACTGTGCATGAGCCTGTTAAGAGTGTCTGATAAAAAGGTTCTTCCATTCAGGCTGGAGACAGCCCCTTAAATTATGTCTTTTTCCAGTCCTGGTTGCAGGTCATAAGGCATCTGATCTTTATCTAAAGATAGATTACTGAGATAAGCTTCAGAAACAAACCTAGGGTGTTCTTTAAGAATTCAAGTAAATTTAACATTAATATTGCATAACAGCAGAGAACTATCCAAGAAAACGAGTCTTACTAGATACAAACCTCCATTAACAAACTGGGATTTAACATTTATTGAAACATCTTTTTCTTCCTAAAATTACCCTAATTTTTATCAAATATAACCATATTAAGGCTAGTTTGTTTGCAAAATGGGTCTGCTCTCAATAAATTTGGCCTGATGATTTGTGTAGCCATAATTGATCATAGACTTTTTGCTTTGCTGAAACTTTTGATTTTCAGAATGAACTTTTTTTTTAAATAAAACAAGGCAGGAAAAGTCATGCCAAAGGCTTATCACAGATTTCTCCTGGCAAATCTAGGTGAATTCTTCCCTTTTCAAGGTTTCAAAAATTCCCTGAGATTTCTATACCTGTTAGTGAGATAACCTTCCTAACTCATCTGATAAAAGTTATTGGAAACCTAAGAGTTTCCAATCTCTGGAGGAGTCAAATAGAAAACAGTTGTTTTAATCTGTTTATAACATAGAATTTTACCAAATTACTGGCATAACTAGTTTTAGGGAAAGGTTTACCCTACTCCTGGAAAACACAGATTCAAACCGGTAATTTTTCAGCTAGAAACCATAAAAGTTATAAGCATTTTCACTGGTTTATTCAGTCCTTTTGTTGACTTTTGTGAAGTCATCAAGTTTCCATTAGACTACCAGGACATATCAGAATGTTAGGAGCTCCATATAACTTCTAGGACATCTATATTTGTAATATTTACCATATATTATAATCTGAGAGGATTTATTACTCATTTAATAATATTTCCCTTATAATATAACCAACCAAATAAACATGATTAGTTTAATCTCTCTCTTTGGGATGTTTCAGTGGCCCTCTGAAGAATCCCAAAGTTAGCTAGAGGTCAAAAGAACTTCCACAGAGTTGGATTTAGGAAGTTTTGTCAAAAAAATCAATCAAAAGTGTTAGAATATTTGATCAGATTTAGTCAGTGCTGATGAGTGTATCACTTAGCTTGCTGCTATGTCACCATGGGCATATATGCTGAGGCTTGAGGTCCAGTGAAAGTCAACTCTGCCATCTTGGACCTAGTTGGCTCTGAAGTCGATTCCACCATCTTGGATCTAGTTGGTTCTAACCAGTTTTCATATGGCTGTGTCATTCCTAACAAAATCCATTTATCCAACTAATTGTGATCTAATTTTAGAAAATCCTGATCATGTATAACTCTTTTAATATTTTTTTCATAGCTTCTTCCACTGAAAACACATGTTAGTTTCCCTGAAGTATTTTCGATAATGAGGGACATTTCTTATTGACAGATTTATAACGAAATACAGTCTTACTTGACCTCTAGTAAACCTAGGTACAGCAGAAGTATTATTGATGGTTCTAAAGACATGTTTATGTGCACTTCATTTCAGTCGCTTTGTCAAGTCCGACTCTGTGACCCCATGGACTGCAGCACGCCAGGCCTCCCCATCCATCACCAGTTCTTGGAGCTTGCTCAACTCATGTCCATTGAGTCAGTGATGCTATCCAGCCATCTCATCCTCTTGTACCCTTCTCCTCCTGCCTTCAATCTTTCCCAGCATCAGGGTCTCTTCCAATGAGTCAGTTCTTCCTATCAGGTAGCCAAAGCATTGGAGTTTCAGCTTCAGCCTCAATCCTTCCAAAGAATATTCAGGACTGACTTCCTTTAGGATGAACTGGTTGGATCTCCTTGCAGTCCAAGGGACTCTCAAGAGTCTTCTCCAACACCACAGTTCAGAAGCATCAATTCTTTGGCACTCAGCCTTCTTTATGGTCCAACTCTCATATCCATACATGACTACTGGAAAAACCATAGCTTTGACTAGTGGACCTTTGTCAAGAAAGTAATGTTTCTGCTTTTGAATATCCTGTCTAGGTTGGTCATAACTTTCCTTCCAAGGAGTAAGCACCTTTTAATTTCATGGCTGCAGTCACCATCTGCAGTGATTTTGGAGCTCAAAAAACTAGTCTGTCACCGTTTCCATTGTTTCCCCATCTATTTGCCATGAAGTGATGGGATCAGATGCCATGATTTTAGTTTTCTGGATGTTGAGTTTTAAGCCAACTTTTTCACTCTCCTCTTTCACTTTCATGTCTGTGTTACCAGGTATTAATTTAATGATATTGAGTATGGTGTCCTGTCCCTGTTCTTGTTGGTTATCTATTTTATATATTGTAGTGTGTATATTTTAATCCCAAACTCCTAATTTATCCCATCCTTTCCCCTTTTGGTAACTCTAAATTTGTTTTTTGTGTCTGTGAGTCTCTGTTTTGTAAATGAGTTCATTTGTATCTTTTTCTTTTTTTAGATTTCACATACAAACAATATTATATGGTATTTGTCTCTCTCTGTCTGACTTACTTCACTTAGTATAATAATCTCCACATCCATCCATATTGCTACAGATGACATTATTCTGTTCTTTTTTATGGCTGAGTAATATTCCATTGTATGTATGACCCCCATCTGCTTTATACATTCATCTTACACTTAGGTTGCTTCCATGTCTTAGCTATTGTATTAATAAATAATGCTGCTATGAACATTGGGGTGCATGTATATTTTTGAATTATAGCTTTCTCCAGATATATGCCTGTGAGTGGGATTGCTGGATCATCTGGTAACTATTTTTAGCTTCAGGATCGTTGTAAATGTGGTAATTTAAAATTCCTATGAGCCTGATCCTGGTCTTGTTTTTGTTGGTTCTTATTGCATGATACCTTATCTTGTGTTATAATTGGTTATCTCTGAGTATGTGTCTGACATTGTATTTGGAAATTTGTTTTCTATAAATCATTTAAGGACTAGTGTTTCTCATATATATGTGTGTGTGTGTGTGTGTGTGTGTGTGTGTGTGTGTGTGTGTGTGTGTAGTAACTATTTTTAGCTTCAGGATCGTTGTAAATGTGGTAATTTAAAATTCCTATGAGCCTGATCCTGGTCTTGTTTTTGTTGGTTCTTATTGCATGATACCTTATCTTGTGTTATAATTGGTTATCTCTGAGTATGTGTCTGACATTGTATTTGGAAATTTGTTTTCTATAAATCATTTAAGGACTAGTGTTTCTCATATATGTGTGTGTGTGTGTGTGTGTGTGTGTGTATTTTAAGTGAGACTGTTTTGTTCATTATCTAGGAGTTGCCGCAGTCTGGAATGATCTCAGTCCAGTGCTAGGTGTTGATATTTTCTGAGCCACCCAGTTGACTCTAAGCTGGGGAGCAGTTTGCACAAAGGCTTGCTCTTTCTTCTGGTTCATTCTCTTTCTCTGGAGATCCACGCCCTTCTATTGGCAAATTCTGTGGTGGCGGAAAAACAGCCCGCAAGAGATGCCCAGTTCTTAATCCCCTGAACCTGGAAATATGTTATGGTATATGACAAAGGGAGATTAAGATTGCAAATAGAATTAAATTGGTTCATCAGCTGTCCCTGAGGTGGGGACAGTATTGCTAATTATCCTAAACTGTGGAGGCAGGCTCCTCATAATCACAGGAGCCTTTAGAAGTAGGAGAGAAGGCAGGACAATGCAGTCAGATGCAGCACGAGAGAAGCCGTGAGTGTAGGAATAGGGGCAGCCTCCGGAAGCTGAAGAAGGGCAGCGGCAGCTTTTCTTCTGGAGCCTCTAGAAGGATCACCGCCCTCTGGACTCCTTGGTAAAGTTTAGCTCAGTGAGGCTCCTTTCCAACATGTGATCTCCAGACCTGGAAGAGAGCACATTTGTTCCAGCAGGAGAAGGAAACTGCCTCAGGCCCTCCACTCACCACTGGTGTCACTGGCTCCACCGGAGACCAGAGGCTCCCCCGAGGAAAAAGAAGCCCCGGAGATCAATCTCAACTCCCCAGATTTTCATCTTTTCTAGATTTGATTCTGCTTCACCTTCTTATTTAACCTCTGACACCTTTGCGCAGACGTTTTTGATGTTTTGGCCTGTGTTTCTGTTTGCTCCAAGCTGGACATTTGGTCCAAATTGCCTATCTTTCAAGTTGGACTTTTTTTTTTTTTCCCCATGAATTACAGTGAATGTACTGGTCTGGTTGTGCTTTAGAATGCCACAGTTCTGCTGCCCTTTTGGTTATTTCCCAGGTGAGTGCAAGGGCTCCTGAGGTGGCCTCTTTTGATGTCCTCCTTCCTGGTTTTCTTTAACACCAGCAGTATATGACTCTCTCCTAACATGGTTCTGCTTGGGAGCCACCCTCAGGACCCACTTGCTTGTAAATGCACCCCAGGCTTCAGTTCCCTGCATACTGCCCTGTGAAGGGTGAGTGCCTCACATCACCTGTCACCTGTGGTGATGAGAGTGGGACAGGAGGCCTGTGGTGGGTGTGGATGAAAGATATCACTTGCCATGCCAGTAAACAAAGGGCTGGTCCAACCAGCAAGCCATTACCTAGGGGTTGAAACCCAGGATGAAAACAGTGCTTGCCCTGCGGTCACCCCCGTATCCACCCCACAGGTGCCCCTGAGGAAACCTCAGCATGGGAAAGCCCAGGATGCTTAGCTGAGGTGTGTATCTCAGGAGCTATTTCAGGGAGCCCAGACGCTTGTATTTTTCCCATACATAGAAAAGCACTAAATTCCTTGAGATTTCTGGTTTTCTTTTGATGTTCTGACTCTCTTATTGCAAAAACTACTATATATCCTGGCCTCCCCACTCCACCTCTTCAGAAAAATTTCTCAGCATTAACTGAAATGCTATGTCCTAGCCTTAAAGTCTTCGGACTGCTGCTAAGTCACTTCAGTCGTGTCCGACTCTGTGCGACCCCATAGATGGCAGCCCACCAGGCTCCTACGTCCCTGGGATTCTCCAGGTGAGAACACTGGAGTAGGTTGCCATTTCCTTCTCCAATGCATGAAAGTGAAAAATGAAAGTGAAGTTACTCAGTCGTGTCTGACTCTTTGCGACCCCAAGGACTGCAGCCTACCAGGCTCCTCTGTCCATGGGATTTTCCAGGCAAGAGTACTGGAGTGGGTTGCCATTGCATTCTCTGGCTATATGCTGAATAAACCATAACTCTCAACTTTTTCAAAATGCCAGGGTGGGCGAATCACAAGCTGGAATAATGACTGCCAGAAGAAATATCAACAACTGCAGACATGCAGATAATACCACTGTAATGTCAGAAAGTGAAGAAGAACTAAAGAGCCTCTTTTTGAGGGTAAAAGGCATGAAAAAGCTGGCTTGAAACTCAACATTCAAAAAACAAAGATCATGTTATCTTAGTTATCTATGGCAAATAGAAGGGGAAAATGTGGAAAGCAGTGACAGATTTTCTTTGGGGGCTCTAAAATCACTGGTGGCTCAGAGGTTAAAGCATCTGCTTCCAATGCGGGAGACCCAGGTTCAGTCCCTGGGTCGGGAAGATCCCCTGGAGAAGGAAATGGCAACCCACTCCAGTATTGTTGCCTGGACGGAGAAGCCTAGTAGGTTACAGTCCATGGGCTCACAAAGAGTCGGACACGAGTGAGCGACTTCATCTCACCTCACCAAAATCACTGCAGACCGTGACTGCAGCCATGAAATTAAAAGACACTTGCTCCTTTAGAAGGAAAGCTATGACAAACATAGACAGCATATTAAAAAGCAGAGACATTAGCGACAAAGGTCCATCTAGTCAAAGCTCTGGTTTACCCAGTAGTCATGTATGGATGTGAGAGTTGGACCATAAGAAGGCCAAGCACCAAAGAACTGATGCTTTTGGACTGTGGTCTTGAAGAAGACACTTAAGAGTCCCTTGGACTGCAAGGAGATCCAACCAGTCCATCCTAAAGGAGACCCGTCCTGAGTATTCATTGGAAGAACTAATGCTGAAGCTGAAGCTCCAGTACCTTGGCCACCTGATGGCATCACTGACTCAGTGGACATGAATTTGAGCAAACTCTGGAAGACAATGGAAGACAGAGGAGCCTGGTGTGCTGCAGTCCATAGGGTCGCAAAGAGATGAACAGGACTTAGCAACTGAAGAGCAACAATTCAACTTCTAGGTTGTGCATTTTTTCAGTCCACATTGGAAAATGAGACTAGCCTGCCCGCCAGCAGAGCAGATCACCTCGGCAGTACCAATTCAGATGTGTTTTTATGTGGTAGCACCATGTTGAATTACATACAGTGTCTTTTAAGAGGACTATTTTAAAGAACAACCCTCATTTAGGTTTTGAAGTTGGTTTTCTATAAAAGGAACTCTATCGCTTAACTGTCTGAAGGCATAGCCAGCCCTTAGATACTCTTAACACGTTTGATAAAAGGAGAAAATGCAGCTCTGCTGGCATTGACAGCCTACAGCAACTGCATGGAGCATTTGTGGTGAGAGGGAAAGAAACGCTTTAATTTTGAGAATTCGGACTCAAACCAGCACTCTGAGCCTCTACACTTGGCCTAAGGCTTTGAGGCTTTTTGAATGTGAACCAGCAAGGAGGCCAGGGGACAGAAGATGAAAGGGGGGGAAGGGAGAGGGGGCCTGAATCTTGCACTTTTAAGTCAGATTTAACAAACGAAAGGCTTCCCAAAAGCCTTCATGTCTTTGTCATGAAAGACAAAGGGAGGTCCCCTTGATCTCAGGGCAAGTACTTGTGGCAGGAAAATTTGCAATTAGAAAAGAAGGCAGCAGCCCAGACAGGCCTGGATCAGGCCTTTTTCTGCCGGCAAAGACACTGAGCTCAGGGAGCTTCCTGAGAGGCCTGCTGAGGCCCCCCTGACGCCTGTGTGCTGTCACCTGTTTCCCTGGAGACGTTGGGGTCAGGAGCTGCTGCAGGACTGCCCGCCCTCCAGGCTCGCTCACGGGCTGCTGTTCCAGCCTCCCTGTGCACTCATGTATCTGGGATGTGCTCAATGATACGGTCACACTGCTGCAATCACAGATGAGCTACTTAAACGTGTTTGGTCATCATTTCTGTTGTTTCTGTTTGTATTGGGCATAAACTGGCAGTGTTACACTGAATATACGAAACAAATTGGAGAGAAGATTCTTTGGTTAGAAGCATACATTTGACTTCTCCTGCCCCCAGGACCAGAGTGCCTTTGGTTTCATTCGTACTTTTAGTTATTTAATAAAAACTTGAGCCATCAGGGTGATCCTGCTGTGTGCCAGAGGACACTGTGGTAGGCAATTTCTTTCTTATTTCAGGCTGATTGAAACTATTGATTTGGCAATCCAGTCTTTGCAGTAAATAAGTAAATTCAGTCATTCATCCCCTCATTCAGTATTGGGCTGTCTGCCCTCTCTTGAATGCCTGAAGCATTGACAGGTACTGAAAATGGAAAGCAAGAGCTGGCATAATTATTCATTCATTTGGGTTAAATGCTTTGCCTGAATTAAGGCAGGCATTGTTCACCCGTTGTCAGTAAGGAAGCAGCCAGATTATAGGCTGAAGAAGTCTTTTGCTGTTGCTTCTAACTGAAATACTTGTAGAAATATTTCACTTCTCCACATCAGTATTCACACTTGTAGAAGAGGGACGGCTTTCCAGAATACAGAGAGGTCCCCCAGGCCTCCTACCAGCCCCATCTGCTGCAACACCAGGTGCAGGATGTCTGGTAGGCAAGGGGTCCAGGCCTCCAAGGACTCAGCAGGGAGCTCTGGGTCTGTTTGGAAGTTTGTGATACGGAGTTCCTTGAAGAAGCAGCATCTGTCCCCCTTGGGCCATGTATTCACCAGGCTTTGTGCTGGTCTAGGGGAAACAGAACTATCCTCAGAGAATCCACGGGCTCGGGAGGAGCTGGTGTTGGGGGGCACACAATCTCAGGGCAACAGCAGTTGCCTGCCCAGCCTCGACTGGGGGGCCATCACCTCCTGGAGCACAGGGGTAGGTAGCCAGGTGGAGTCTGGAGTGGGCATGGAAATCCACGTGGAATGGTGTGGGGGCAGCCGGCAGGGTCGCCTGGAGCCCCCTGGGCAGAACGTGGCTGCTGCGTGGAGGTGCAGACCTTGCCCTGCAGGACAGCAGTCATATAGAGGGACCAGCCTTTGAAGGCCACCGTGGCGCAGTGATGTTGGAGCTGGACGTGGAGGCAACCCCCTTGCAGGAGCATTGTGACAGGACACAGCACAAAGGGCATCTTCAGGACAGAGTTCCAGAGGCGGAGAACAGAGGGAGCCTTGTACATGTGCCCCTGTCTGGGCTCTGGGCTCCGTGTGCCCTCTCCCCTGTGTGCCTGCATCTGAGCTCCGTGTGCCCTCTCCCCTGTGTGCCCATGTCTGGGCTCTGTGTGCCCTCTGTACTGTGGGCACACATCTGGGCTCCAGGCTCCCTGAGCCTTCTCCCCTGTGTGCCTGTGTCTGGGCCCCCTGTGCCCTCTCCCATGTGTGCCCGTGTCTGGGCTCTGTGTGCCCTCTCCCCTGTATGCCTGCATCTGGGCTCCCTGTGCCCTCTCCCCTGTGTGCCCGTGTCTGGACTCCCTGTGCCCTCTCCCATGTGTGCCCATGTCTGGGCTCCATGTGCCCTCTCCCCTGTGTGCCTGCATCTGAGCTCCACGTGCCCTCTCCCCTGTATGCCTGCATCTGGGCTCCCTGTTTCCTCTCCCCTGTGTGCCTGCATCTGGGCTCCGTGTGCCCTCTCCCCTGTATGCCTGCATCTGGGCTCCCTGTTCCCTCTCCCCTGTGTGCCCACGTCTGGGCTCTTTGTGCCCTGTCTCCTGAGTACCCGCGTCTGTGCCCCAGGCTCCGTGTGCCTTCTCCTCTGTGTGCCTGTGTCTGAGCTCCCTGTGCTCTCTCCCCTGTGTGCCTGTGTCTGAGCTCCCTGTGCCCTCTCCTCTGTGTGCCTGTGTCTGGGCTCCATGTGCCCTCTCCCCTGTGTGCCCACGTCTTGGCTCCTTGTGCCCTCTTTCTTGAATGCCTGCATCTGGGCTTCAGGCTCCATGTGACCTCTCCCCTGTGTGCCTGTGTCTGAGCTCCTTGTGCCCTCTCCTCTGTGTGCCTGTGTCTGGGCTCCATGTGCCCTCTCCCCTGTGTGACCACTTCTGGGCTCCGTGTGCCCTCTGTCCTGAGTGCCTACGTCTGGGCTCTAGGCTCCGTGTGCCCTCTCCCCTGTGTGCCTGTGTCTGGGCTCCCATGTGCCCTCTCCCCTGTGTGCCCACTTCTGGGCTCCATGTGCCCTCTGTCCTGAGTGCCTGCGTCTGGGTTTCAGGCTCCCGTGTGCCCTCTCCCCTGTATGCCCGTGTCTGGGCTTCAGCTCTGGGTGTCCTCTCATCTGCCTCCTTTGGGACCACATTGCCCAGAAACCAAGGCACATATCCTCACTCCAGAAGCTCCATGGCGAGAGCCAGGCAGGGCTCCTGCTTGGACACGTGCTCAGCCCAAAAGCATAGCAATGTAAACTGTTTAAAGAACTTCTTTTATGATAAAATATTATGTGTCTCTTCAATGGACTATAAATGCCCTTTTGCAGACATCACTGCTTCTTTTTTAAGGTGAAAGATGTCAATGTTTGCTTGTATGGAATACTCACTACTAATTCATTTAATGCAATTAGGAATCTCAGTATGGATAAGAGAATCTTCACGATGAGGCAGGCATTCATTCAGTGACTTCTCTGGGCACTGCTGAGTCAGACCCTGGCTCCCCTGTGGGGTTGACCTGGAACGTGGCCCCAGAGGTGGCTGGTTGGCCTAAGAGGGCGCCAGGCGTCAGGGACTCGGGAGGGTCTGCAGGGACGGGGAGCCACGCACCCTGGGTGAGCTGGCTCACCAGGCTCTCTGCTGCCCCGGTTTCTAGGGAATACAAGCTCAAAAGCAGGGCCCAGGACTCTCCCCGCGTCACTGCCCTGCCTTCCTTTCCACCTACTGAGGCTAAATCACTTGGTCCAAAGAAGCTTGGAAAATGTTTGCGGTAGAAACCATGAGCAAAAGGTGCTTGCTGGGATGTGGAGACTGCGGTGAGCCATGGCAGCACGCTTGGTGGAGGCATGGGTGCGCTGGCACCCAGCGCGGCGAGCAGGCAGCCAAGGGCTGCCGCGTGACCCCTGCTGACCACGCTGCTCCTGCAGTGCCCCCGGCGCCGGGGCCGCTGCGGAAGGCGAGTGTTGTGGTGGAGGCAGTTAGAATCACCTGGGCAGTCGTGGACCTGTGATTCCATAGGTCTCCAGAGACTTGAGAGCCGAGTCTAAATGCCAGGAGGCCCACAGTTCTTATTCAGAAGAACCAGGAGTAGATCCTAGGGCTACTGGTTTTTTTTTTGTTTGTTTGTTTTTGTTTTTTTTTCTCTAGTTTTGAGTGAGCGGTGCAAACTCTGCATCCAGGGGTATTGCTGAAGATGGGAAGGCGGTACATTTAATTGACACAGTTTTGAAAACATTAAAACTTAAAGGCATGTTTCTTTGGCAATTACTGTCAAACCAATTGTACACTTTCTGGCTTATATATATTCATATATGTATATATATATATATATATATATCATGTTTGTACCTATACATACATACATCATGTTTTCTTATTAGTGCAAGGCAGTCTTGGCAAGGCTGCTGAGCCGGATGTCTGAGAAGCTGAGGAGCCTCCCTCAAGTCACGTGACCGTGGGCATGGTCCTTCATCACCCCACATTAACAGTGGTTTGAAAATGGACCTCCTGTGGCGCTGTGAGGGTGGTGAGTAGCATGTAGCACAGCACTCGGCATCTACTGAGCTCTCAGACGCTGCAGCTGTAACTGATGATGATGGCGCCACAGTGTGTGTGTAGAGGTGTCCTTGGAGACTTAAGCATGCGGCGCTCTACATTTGTGCTGCAGTTCCTCGATTTCTGAGCTAGGTGCTGCTTGATGATTCATCTCTTTGTTCACAGTTCTCAGTGTTTGTTTATATTTGCTTTCTTTAAACTTTTTATTGTGGTAAAACATACATAATACAAAATTTACCATTTTCGTCTTTTTTATTTTTAAGGTAGAGCCTCTTTGTTATGTTGAACTTTCTGGTTTTTGGCCATGCCATGGGCTTGTGGGATCTGACATGCCCCAGCGGTGAAAGTCCTCACTGGACCTCTAGCGAATTCCCCCATTTTAGCCATTTTTGAATGTGCAGTTCTGTGATATTAAGCACATTCAAAGTCTTGTGTAGTTACCGCCACCATCCATCTCCAGAACTTTTTCACCGGAAGGTGAAACTCCATATTAAAAATAGGGAGTTAGCATGTGTGGCATAGAATGGTGGACTGGACCTTCTTCCGTCTTTGCTCTGGGGCTGGGTCAACAGGAGCTTGGCTAGTGGGTGACTTGGGCACCACCTTGAACACAGTTTGGCAGGAAGTAGATGGGTAAATGATTGGGTGGAGAGAGAAATAAATATATTTCTTAGATGGGGGTATTAAGAGATTGCCAGTTAAGTTGGAAACAATCAAGGTAAGTAGAGTTTTCTCATCCAAAAGATGTGCTCCAGACACAAAACTCTTTTTAAATGGAAAAGTCAAAAATGGGCTCATATTATGTTAGTTTGTTAGGGCTACAGAGTGGCCCAAACAACAAATTTATTTTCTCACAGTGCTGGAGGCCACAGAGTCCAAGGTTGAGGTATCCACAGCATTGCTCTGTTTGAAGCTCCTCTCCCTGGTTTGTAGATGGGTGCCTCCGCCCTCTTTCTTTTCAGTCATCCCTCAGCACACACGCGTGTGTTTGTGTGTGTGCACATGTGCATGTCCACATGCTGGCAGATTCCCTCTTCTTAGCAGTATAGCAGGCAGATCGCATGAGGGATGAGGGCTCACCCTAATGATCCCATTTTGCCTTACTTACCTTTGTAAAGACCCTGTGTCCAAATGCAGCCACATTCTGGGGTACTGGGAATTAGGACTTCAACATGTGGATTCTGGGAGTGGGAGTGAGGAAACACAGTTCAACCCAGAACAGTCTCTGCGGATCCCTCCAGGTATAAAAATCCTCCCCAACAAGCAGACGAAGGCAGGCATCCCGTGCCCTGGGCACACACATTCCCTAGGGCTCAGGCTTATTGGTAGAACGTTACAAAGGCAGCTCTGACACTCCAGAGACAGAATGTTCTAGTCTCTGAGCCATGCACGTTACATTTTTCTTCGAGAGAAAGAATCATAAACAGAGACAGAGTATTTTAAGTCCGCCCTCCCTGTCTGCCAAGAATAACCCTGGTGTGCTGGGGAACTCACTCCCTTCAGGGCCGTCCTGGGCATTGCATCAGCAGAGGTCTGCTCTGGAAAAGGCAACTGCCTGGTTTCAGGAGGATCCACAAGGCCTGAAATAAACACACTCCTCCAAGCATAGCCGTACTCTGGAGCGGAGCCAGAGGGCATTTCAGTCCACGGAGAGAGGCGCCCATAGCTAATAAAACTGCAAGAAGAGTCTTAAGTGGCGCTTTCTTTTCAGCTATGGAATCGAGCTACTACTATGTAATGAGTTCTTGCAATGACCGTGACACCCTGGAAAACAGTCAGGCTGACTTTCGAGCCATTACCTTCACAGCTATCTTCTCTCCCAGTGGGGGGCGCTGTTGTGCTGGTGTAACCGTTACCTGGGAGGGGGGAGTCAGCAGTGTCTCTACCATTCCTCTGATATTTAACCAATTACCCTTTTTTTGTGATGCTAGGCTTGCGTGAGCCAAGACAGATCTTTTTTTTTTTAAATCACGTGGTGACACTTGATGGATAAAAGAGAATGGCCAGTCTGATCAAAGCAAGCTGGTTTTAAAACTCTGTAGATGGGCCTCAGTAGTTTACACTGGAGGTGTGTCCCAGTGTCTCGTTTGCTGCCTGCCACCCACCCTTCTTGCCCTTTCCCTCTCCGCACGCCTCTCTCCACATGAGCCAGGCCTCACTTCATCTCTTGGTGCCGGACTCTAAGTGAAGGGCTTCCTTTGTGGTAAGCTCTGACTTTTTCATCAAGCAGAAAGATAAAGAAATGATTGGCTTACACACAGATTATTTAAATGTTTGCCCCCAGATATCTGTGAAGAATTTTTAGAGCATGTTGAGGAAATGATATTTTTATTCTAAGCTCCTTTTTTTCAGATGGAAGCTGCTTCTCCAAATCCGTATAGAAAGTTGGAAGGTGCTGATCTGTCTCAAGAAACTCAACTCATCCCTGCTCTCTTCTACCATATATGCTTAATTTACATTAAAGCTACAGTCCTGTGGGCTCACTGACAGCTGTCATTCACTGTAGGAAAAAAAATGCACAGGCCAAGTACTGTGCGTGTGTGTGCGTGCACAGGTTACAAACACAGAGTCCTTCATGAAATGCTGCCACTGTGGGTGGGAGACCAAGAAGCAAGTGACTTTTAGATGGACAAGGCTGACCCCAGATCTCTCTAATGTGCTTGTGCTATTATTTTAGGTCTCCGAATTCAATCCTTTGACGTTCACCAGCATAATCGAGTGTGAGAAGCCCAACAACGACCTGACTAGGTTCCGTGGGTGCATGTGAGTATGGACCTCTGCCTGGGCTTACCCTTCTGTTTGACAAACGATATGAGTGTGTACAGTCAACCCTTGAGCAGCTTGTGGTGTGGGGTGCCAACCTCTGCCAGTGTCCATGGTGGATTGATCCCAGGACCTGCCAGGGTACCAAAACCACAGATTTTTAAGTCCCATAGTCTGCCCTCTGTATCTGCACTTCTGCATCTGTGGATTTAGCTGAGCTTGGATGGTGTAATACTGTGTTTACCAAAAAAAACCCTGCAAATAAGTGGAGCCACACAGCTCAAACCCATGTTGTTGGATGGCCCATAGTGTATAGTATAAGACAGTGTGTGTCTGTGTGTGAGTGTAGCCTAGACAGTGTGCATCTGTGTGTGAGTGCAGCCTTTCAGGACTGTTGCTGTGTCCCTGAGCTTATGGGGCTGCTTGACAAGAGTCTGTTGACAGTGGACACTGGTCAGATTCCCTCCGTCCAGCAGCCAGGGAAGGTCGGGGGTGAGAAACACGGTGACTGCATGTGACCCCATAAGTGGAAGCAAAGACGCCAGGCAGAAGGAGCCTGCCTGGGAGGTCATGCCTTTGTTGATGCTCTCAGCCACTGAACAAGTATCTGCTGAGCACCTACTATGTGCTAGGCCCTTTTTAAGGCTCGGGGGATAATGCAGTGAACTGAATACAAAGAGATGCCTTCCATCTTGTTTATTTCACTGTAGTCAGGGGAACACAGAGACATAAACAAAATTAAAAGTCCTCGAGCATGTTAAATACATAGTCCAGCTCCTTGTTCTGAAACAGAGAGACAATAAAGGTAGATGAATGACATGGGATCAGCTGCGTGGTGGTCCTTGTTGAAGCGGGGCTGGGGGCTGTCCGGGGGAAGTAAGGGCCACCCTTGCGCTTCTGCGAATGGTTGGAAATTCCTATAATTGTGTTAATAGTTGTGCAGGCCGTGGACAGACAGCGAGGGGAAAAGGGAGGTGGGAGAGAACAGGGGGTCACACGGACTTGTGGAGCTACCGCTGGCAGTGATGCCCTGCCGGGGAGCAGCTGTGTGGACCCGAGCCTGGGGCCGCAGGTGTGATGCGGGGAGCTGGGGCCTCCCGCAGCGTCCAGTTCTGTGGGACCAGCTGCTCAGGATGCTGCTTAGAGGCTGAGGCGCAGTGTGGCCGCCACGGACACATGGGCAGGGCTGGAGCTCTGCTCCTGGAGGGGCTCCACTACAAGAGCTTTTGGCATGCATTTGTTTGCCTGTGTGCGTGCAGTGGGCTCCCATCTTGTTGAGGACGATGGGAGAGTCAGTGAGTGAAGAGTACACACCATAAAGGGCAGGAGATGTTCATGCCTGCTGAAACTGCCAGTGTTTTCCTGTTCTTGCCTGAGAATCAACTACTTGGAAGGGTTAGATCACCCCTTAAAGGGACTGGTTAAAGCAGGGTTAAACTCTTAAGAAAAATCCTGAAATGTGCTCTTCTGTGGGTTTCCCAGCCCCTGTGTATACCGCCCACCCCCAGCCCCAGATTTTGTACATGTCACACCATCCTTGGCACCCAGGGCCCAGCGAAGAGAACATTCTGAGGGTATTCTTGCTGATGGGTAACTTTTGGTGACAACTCTGACCTCCTTCTCCAGGCTGTATCGTGGCTGGTGCTCTCTTGCTGTGTGGTCAGACCGCCCCCCCACACAACTGTTGCCTGCCCCAGACTGGGACTAGAGCTGGAGGGGCTTCAGCCCCTAGTCAGCCGCTCTCGGTTCTGCCCTCGGGAGCTCCCTCTGTGTGTGTTGGTTGTTGCTCGGTTGCTCAGTCGTGTCTGACTCTGTGCAGCGTCATGGACTGCAGCACGCCAGGCTTCCCTGTCCTTCACCATCTCCAGGAGCTTGCTCACACTCATTGAGTCAGTGATACCAGCCAACCATCTCATCCTCTGTTGTCTCCTTCTCCTCCTGCCTTCAGTCTTTCCCAGCATCAGGGTCTCTTTCCAATGAGTCAGTTCTTTGCATTAGGTGGCCAGAGTATTGGAGCTTCAACTTCAGCATCAGTCCTTCCAATGGATATTTAGCATTTCTTTCCTTTAAGATGGACTGGTTTTATCTCCTTGCCATCCAAGGAACCCTCAAGAGTCTTCTCCAACACCATAGTTCAAAAATATCAATTCTTAGGCACTTAGCCTTCTTAATGGTCCAACTCTCATGTCCATACATGACTCCTAGAAAAACCACAGCTTTGACTATGTGGACTTTTGTTGGCAAAGTATCTCTGCTTTTTAATGCTTCTGTGTTAAACAGGGATATTAACTACATCTGGCTTTTACTGAGGCTGGCAGACTCTGAAGCCCATGCTTTCCAGCAAGACAGTGCCAGTGAACTACTCTACTTTATTCATCTGTATAATAGGGAGAATCCGGGAGGCCCTTGTGTCATGGGTGCGAAGCTTTGTCAATTTAGTATGTGGAAAGCTTTCAGAAGAGAGGGTGCTTAATGAACACTGGCCACTACTACGGGCATTGCTTCTGGGTTAATGCTGTCATACGATAGAGCAGGGAGAGCCCAGTTAGATTCTGATACTCCCTGGGGAGGGAGATCCAGTGGACGAGCAGGCTGGCAGGAGGGCTTGTCTCCTATGTGAGGATCAGGGAAGAGACTGGTGGAGGAGAGATGGGAGTTGGGATTCCCTGCATGTGAGGAGCTGGCGAGTTCATCTGGTGGAATGACCCAACTGATAGAAAAAGTGCCTATGATAGGAGTTCAGGGAGTAGGAGCTAGATTTACGGGTTTGAGGAGCTTCTGTCTGTAGGTTGTGTTTGAAGATGGCGAGACAGCAGACCAGTGTGGGTCAGGGTCAGAGGGCACTAGAGGAAGGATACAGACAGCGGTTCCCACAGCTGGGAGCAGGGGCCAGGGATGCTCGTCCAAGGGCAGTGTGATGGGGGCAGCACAGGAGCCCAGCTCTGGAGGAAGGCGGCCACCCATGGACTCTGCGGGAGCCTGGGAGGGAGGGTCCCGCTGTGGGGGCTGATGACGGGGACGGAGGAGGACTTCTGTTTCAACCACTCTTTCTAGAAACGGATCTTGAAAAGGAAGGGCCGAGCCTGGAATGAAAACCTCGAAAAAAGAAGAGGGACACTTGGTAGGGAGAGAGAAATAACAAAGGCTGGCTGGAGATCTCCAGGGGCCCTCCATGGCCGGGGACTGCGTTGACTGGGGAGGGGGTGTCCTGCAGCCTGAGCACCGCCCCCACGCTGGCCCCTGCGGCCTTTGTTGGGAAGACGCCTCCAGCGGCCGACTCAGCTGCCCAGACAGACACCTCCGGCGGGCACTCCCATGTCCTCCTCGCTGGCGCCGCCCGGTTACGCAGCAAGAGCTGCCCCCTCAGGGACCTCTCCCGGCTCTGGTCCAGCCCTGTTACCCTGTCACACTTTTTCCCACTTTTCCCAACAGGTCATCTTCCCTGTGGCTTCCACCAGACCCTGGCCCACTCAGGTCCTGAGTGCCTAGACCACCCCTGCAGCTGTGCCTTGCTCTCTCTACTGGGCAGTATTTGGGATTTGCTACAAGGATATCGGGTGCAGATGAAACTCTTTCGTGGACAGGCCTGTCCAGCCAGGGCTCTGGGGCTGGCTGTTGGCTGCGGGTGTTGAAAATGCCTCCCTCTGTGACTCGGGTGGAGGTCTGCAGAAAGAGTGCTGGGGAGTGGGAGGCAGCTAAGCAGGGCCTCAGAGAGGGGCCTGGGCCCAGGTCCTGAGTCCTCCTCCAGGTACTGAGCCCTCCGCCAAGCAGAAGCAGGGGAGGGGGCCTCTGCCCACCTCCCGTCCTGACGCTGAGGCTTGGGGCTGCCCTGGGTTGGAGAGCTGCGGCTTAGCCTCAGGGCCAGAGCAGCTGTGGAGCCAGTTCCCTGGTTTGCTGGCTCTCTTCGTCTGCCCCTGGCGGCCTGCCTTCAGCCGGGCCTCAGCTGCCGCCCTGTAGCCCCATTCAGGCCTCCAGGCAGTCCAGTGGGTTTCGGTCTTAATCCAAACGTGAAACCTTAGTTGTTTGCAGCTGGAGAACTAACCTTGCTTGAGATTGTACCAAGACATCCCCAGAGTCCCAGCTCATCCCCTTCCCCTTAGGAAAGCTATCCTGTGTTTCTGAACCTTGGCTTCCAGCAAATTCTGGACAGAACAGTGGCTGACAATGGAGTGAAAGACCCGATGGGAATCGGAGCACTTCGTGCCAGAGGGTGGGGTCAGCCGTGCTGTGTGGTCCCATTGGTGTGAATGCCCGCAGTAGGAACATCTTTAGAGGCAAAAAGGGGATTTGTGGTTTGCCCGGGGTTGGACGTGGGGGAGGAATGGGGAGTGACTGCCAATGGGTATAGGGTTTCTTTCTGATTAAAACATTCTAAAATTAGCTGCTGGGGCAATCCCACTGCTGGGCATACACACGGAGGAAACCAGAATTGAAAGAGACACATGTACCCCAATGTTCATTGCAGCATTGTTTATAATTGCCAGGACATGGAAACAACCTAGATGTCCATCAGCAGATGAATGGATAAGGAAGCTGTGGTACATATACACAATGGAGTATTACTCGGCCCTTAAAAAGAATAAATTTAACTCAGTTCTAATGAGATGGATGAAACTGGAGCCAATTATACAGAGTGAAGTTAGCCAGAAAGAAAAAATCCAGGTACTGAGCCCTCCGCCAAGCAGAAGCAGGGGAGGGGGCCTCTGCCCACCTCCCGTCCTGACGCTGAGGCTTGGGGCTGCCCTGGGTTGGAGAGCTGCGGCTTAGCCTCAGGGCCAGAGCAGCTGTGGAGCCAGTTCCCTGGTTTGCTGGCTCTCTTCGTCTGCCCCTGGCGGCCTGCCTTCAGCCGGGCCTCAGCTGCCGCCCTGTAGCCCCATTCAGGCCTCCAGGCAGTCCAGTGGGTTTCGGTCTTAATCCAAACGTGAAACCTTAGTTGTTTGCAGCTGGAGAACTAACCTTGCTTGAGATTGTACCAAGACATCCCCAGAGTCCCAGCTCATCCCCTTCCCCTTAGGAAAGCTATCCTGTGTTTCTGAACCTTGGCTTCCAGCAAATTCTGGACAGAACAGTGGCTGACAATGGAGTGAAAGACCCGATGGGAATCGGAGCACTTCGTGCCAGAGGGTGGGGTCAGCCGTGCTGTGTGGTCCCATTGGTGTGAATGCCCGCAGTAGGAACATCTTTAGAGGCAAAAAGGGGGTTTGTGGTTTGCCCGGGGTTGGACGTGGGGGAGGAATGGGGAGTGACTGCCAATGGGTATAGGGTTTCTTTCTGATTAAAACATTCTAAAATTAGCTGCTGGGGCAATCCCACTGCTGGGCATACACACGGAGGAAACCAGAATTGAAAGAGACACATGTACCCCACTGTTCATTGCAGCATTGTTTATAATTGCCAGGACATGGAAACAACCTAGATGTCCATCAGCAGATGAATGGATAAGGAAGGTGTGGTACATATACACAATGGAGTATTACTCGGCCCTTAAAAAGAATAAATTTAACTGAGTTCTAATGAGATGGATGAAACTGGAGCCAATTATACAGAGTGAAGTTAGCCAGAAAGAAAAAAACCATTACAGTATACTGACACATATATATGGAATTTAGAAAGAGAGTACGATGGCCCTGTAAGTGAGACAACATAAGAGACACAGAGGTATAGAACGGACTTTTGGCTTCTGAGGGAGAGGGAGACGGTGGGATGATTGGGGAGATTGGCACTGAAACATGTATACAATTATATAAGAAATGAAGCACTAGTCTATGTTCAAAGCAGGATACAGGATGCTTGGGGCTGGTGTACGGGATGATCCGGGGAGATGGTGTGGGGTGGGAGGTGGTGGGAGGGGCTTCGGCTTTGGGAGATCGTGTACGTCTGTGGCTGATTCATGTCAGTGTATGGCAAAACCAATGCAGGATTGTGAAACAGAATAAAGTATTAAATTTAAAAAAAATAAAATAAAATGAAAATAAAATTAGCTGCTGGGGATTACTGAGAAACTCTGACTATACCAAAAAACCTGGGCTTTACACTTTAAATGGATGAATTTCACAGTATATGAAACATATCTCAGGCCTTTAAAAGCGTTAGGCGCCTCATTTCTCCAGGGTGCGTTAACGCCCACTGGCTTTTATGACTCTATTTATTTGGTTTTGGCTGTGCTGGGCCTCACTGCCGTGCAGGCTTCCCTGCAGTTTTGGAGGAGGGGAGCGTCTCTCTAGCTGCACCGTGTGGACACCTCGCTGCAGTGGCTTCTCTCGTCGCAGAGCGCAGGCTGTAGGGCGCTCAGGCTCAGTAGTTGTGGCTCCTGGGCACAGGCTCGGTAGCTGTGACACAGGGGTTTAGTTGCTCTGCGGCAAGTGGCATCTTCTTGGGCCAGGGATCACACCTGCGTCTCCTCATTGGCAGGCGGGTGTTCTTTACCACTGAGCCACCAGGAAAGCCCCTGCTCATTGACCTGAATGCAGTCCCTTTAGCTGTGCATGCGTGCTCAGTCTTGTCTGAGACTTTGCAACCTCATGACTGTAGGCCGCAAGCTCCTCTGTCCATGGGATTGTCTAGGCAAGAATACTGGAGTGGGTTGCCATTTTTTTCTCCTGGGCATCTTCCCGACCCAGGGACAAAACCCACTTCTCATGCATCTCCTACACTGCAAGTGGATTCTTACTGCTGTGACAGCTGGGAAGCCCCATCCCTGTAGTGAAGCACTTACGAAATGCTCACAGAGAGGAGCTGGAAAACTACCACTACCCACCCTTTCTACTGCCCCGGGTGCTGGCAGCCCAGAGAGTTGCTGTGGATGTAGTAGACTCTGGCCATGAGGGCACCCCGCTCCGCTCACCCAACAGCACTGCGGGCAGTGTGCTGGGCTCACGCTGTGGTGTGCATCTTCCCAGAGTCAGCCCTGAGCCTGCGGGACCCTGCCGCCCTCTGCAGGAACTTTCCCCCTCTGGAGACCGAGGCAGCCCTTTGCTACCAAGCATGCCAAGTGACACCGTTCTCCAGCCTTTCTCCCCTCTGGTACAGGGTCATCGCTTACAGCACAGTCCTCATCATCAGTGTGTGCAGCCGGGAGCTGTAAACAGGCCGATGAACCTATCAAGATCAGTTCTGGTCTGACTTGGTCTCATTAGAAAGCACAGTAGTTGCTAAAAGGTGTAGGTCATGTCAAAGGAAGTTTAATGGAATAAATGCCTTTTTCTTGTTTCTGTTGAGTTCGTCTCTTGTTCTGAACAGACTTCACTGGTTTGGTTTGGATGACATGTCCTTGGCTGCTGTCCTGAGGAGTGGTTTCCATGCCTGGCTGTTGCAGGGAGAACCGCGGTGGTGGGGCTGGGTTTCATGTGTGACGTCTCCCACATGCGGGTCTCTTGACACCTTAGCTGGCACTGAGGTCTCAAGTCTTGAATCTCTTTTTAAGTGAAACTTTACTCTGTTCTGGAATTGCCACAAGGAGGGTATTACACAGGGTTGGCTGCCCTTGGCCCTGCACATTATTTTGCATAACTTCCGCAGAAACTGATGCTGTGATGGTAGATACCAGGTTTGCGGGAAGTGTGTCCCTCAGCATGTGCTCTGGCCTTATCTTTCTTGTTTAGCTTCTTCTCTTCACTGTGAAATATTTTGATTTCCCTTCACACTTGTGAAGAATGTGGATTGTGTCTGACACGTCCCTCATGCAGGTGGCCAGGGACTGAAGTGGCAGGAAGTGCTGTTTGCTCTAGGAAGACATTTCATGGGCTCCTTTTCACCTTGTTCCTCTCCAGACCAGCTCTGTTCCTGGTCAGTGGGCACTGTGCGAGGAGCTGTGGGAGGGATGGTACTTGCAAGAGTCCTTGATTGGTGTCCGGACTTCAGAGAAGGAGGTGGGGCTGGGGTGGATGTGAGGGCTGGAGAGGCCTCTCCACCTAGGCTGTGAGCGGGTGGCTTTGTGGAAGGCAGGGGCTACTGCCTGATTGATGGAGGCTGCGCCCCTGCTATAATTCTGGAGCCTCCGGGGCCGGGGCCTCCCCTTGTGACCCATTCATCAGGCTCCTGGGACCCCCTCCACACCAGTGAGGCCCTAGCACAGGACAGTCTTGGCTAACAGGGCTGAGGGTGTGCCGCCACTAATGGATCAAGAATATGAATTTAAAAAGCAGTTGATTGAATTTTGTATAGTCTGGATCTGAATAACTCGTGTTCCGTCGCTCAGCATGTCCAACTCTTTGCAACTCTATGGACTGTAGCCCACCAAGGTCCTCCATTTATGGGATTCTTCAGGCAGGAATACTGGAGAGGGTTGCCATTTTCTCCTCCAGGGGATCTTCCCAACCCAGGGATTGAACCCACATCTCAGGTGACTCCTTGCATTGGCAGATGGATTCTTTATCACTGAACTACCTGGGAAGCCCAGTAAGCCAAATTATAAAATTGTCTCATGGAATTTATCACATCAAATTTAATATTTTGATGTTTCTAATGACCTTTTACAAGAAGAACAGAATGTAGACACTATTGTTGAAATCCATGTGATTCCTTTTTCTAGAGAAACATTTGTACTTTGTGACAGCATGAGGTGTACTGGTGAGCAGTGTTCTCTGTGGTGAGCAGGCCGTGGGCAGAGCCCACCTGGCAGGGTCTTCCTAGGCAAGCTTCCCACCTCGGGCCCCAGTTTGGGCTCTGCCCTCTCTAAGCTGTGGCCAGTCTCTGTGGTGACAAGCCAACAGTGGCTCTGTTTCCAATTCTGATGTGTGGGTCTTTCTCACACCAAGCAATTCTATGACATCAGCTGGCTATCCCACAGTCTAACTCAATTCTGACACCACGCAGGGAGAGTATCAGATCCCATGAGTGACAGGCTCAGTCCTGTGTGTCAGGAACAGCCAGGCTCAAAGACCAAGTACTAGAACAGCAGACATTCCTAGTGCTCTAATCACTTAGCAAAATAAAAGAATTTTGGGAGCTCTGTGCCAGGTACTGGAGCTAAATATTAGAATAAAAGGCTATTCTAGGAGCCTTGTGCCAGGCACAGGAGCAGAGATGAAATTATACATTTCTTATTATTCCACAAAGCCCATGGGCAAAGTAAATGACAAACATCAGGCTCTGGGGAGGCTTCTAGAAGTTTGTATAGCCCCACCTCCACTCTTGCCGAGACTCACTGGGCCCCTCCGCCCCTCCCCTCTCCAGCTCCTAGCCTGGGCCTGCCTTCCCTGGTGGTACTGCTTGAGTAGTGAGCACCCTCCTGACCTGTGCCAACTGTTCCCTGACAGCATACATGGCAATGGCAAAAAGGCTGGACTCTACAAAGAAAATCTGCTGCTTCGAGGCTGCACCCTCCGAAACACGGAAGCCGTCGTTGGTATTGTCATCTATGCAGGTGGGTGCTGCGTGTCACCCGTCTGGGACAGGCGCTGGCTTGCCACAGTGGGCTGGCTGTTCCTGGACATGGCTCCCTGATTGTTTTGTTCTATTCCTGATTATCAAAGTAGCATAAACCCATTGCAGGAAATCAGGAGAACAGAAGCAAAATGTTTAATAATATCTGGACCGGGAGTGTTCTTAGCATGTTAGCCTGTTTCTTTCTCTGCATTGCCCCAAAGTGGTCACACATTTGAGCTGAATTGTGGAGCCCGGTTTTCTGACTGAGCTTGTCCCTTGTGGATCGCTGGATGGCAGCCTCCTCCAGTCCATCCGTCTGCGCTGGCCCTGATGCATCACTGTCCTCTGTCTGCCTTGCAGGACATGAGACCAAGGCTCTGCTGAACAACAGTGGCCCCCGCTACAAGCGCAGCCGACTGGAGAGGCAGATGAACTGCGACGTGCTCTGGTGTGTCCTGCTCCTCATCTGCATGTCTCTGTTCTCAGCCATTGGTAAGTCTTCTTGGAGGGCTGTGAGGAGTGGGCACTGCTGGACGGCCCCCAGGCATGCCTGCCAGGCTGCTTCTGACCTGGTGCTCCAAATGATACACGTTTGTCCCGGGCTGGGACTCGGGGTGTTTGTCCCAGTGAGGCCATGTGGAGACGCCTCGATGGCATGAGCTCGGCAAAGGGTATTTTTGGAATGGGCAACTTCTTGGGTGGAAGGACAGCCTAATCACGTCTGCTGTAATGATTCCAGTGGAAAAAGTGGCACTGACCTTCTGATAGCAGGAATGAAGAGCAGTAGAAGCACAAATTCTACTAAAAGTGACTCTGGGAAAACAGGGCAAACATTATTTGGGTTCTGGAACGGGCGAGCAGTTAGTCTGAGAGCTGACTCTGGCACCTGCAGCCTCCCATGGCCTCCAGACCTCACCTGCCTGGGGGCGCCTGGCAGGTAAGCACGTGGTGCCTCCGGGCAAATGACTGTTGTGCCCCGGCTCAGTTGCCACCATGCCCAGGTATGACGGGTTTCAGAGCCTATTAAGAGCACAGGTGTGTGGGCATCAGCGGGGCATGGTAAGATCACGTGTGGCTTCTCAGTCTGTCAGACTTCCCTGGTGGCTCAGATGGCAGAATGTCTGCCTGCAATGTGGGAGACATGGGTTTGATCCCTGGGTCGAGAAGAACCCCTGGAGAAGGAAATGGCAACCCACTCCAGTACTGTTGCCTGGAGAATTCCCTGGATGGAGGAGTCTGGTAGTCTGTAGTCCATGGGATCCCAAAGAGTCAAACACGGTTGAGCAACTTCCCTGGTTCTCAGTCTGTGAGATGTGAATTTTGAATCTCTAAGCAGGGACAATAGGCAGTATTCAGAGCCTACTAGTGTGTTGCAAGGAGAAGGCAATGGCATCCCACTCCAGTAGTCTTAGCCTGGAGAATCCAGTGGATGGAGGAGCCTGGTAGGCTGTGGTCCATGGGGTCGTGAAGAGCCTGACATGACTGAGCAACTTCACTTTCACTTTTCACTTTCATGCATTGGATAAGGAAATGGCAACCCACTCCAGTGTTCTTGCCTGGAGAATCCCAGGGATGGTGGAGCCTGGTGGGCTGCCGTCTATGAGATGGCACAGAGTCAGACACGACTAAAGCGACTTAGCAGCAGCAGCAGCAGCAGCAGCAGCAGCAGCAGTGTGTTGCAAGACACATGTTAGGAAACTCGTATCTGGGCTTCCTCACTGGCAGCTGCCTGCACACACCCAGTTCCCGTGTCGTGACCATGTGCTGTTCAGTGCCAGCAGTGGGGAAGGTCCAGGCCAGGGTCCTAGTCCCAGGGCCTGCCTTCCAGCCCTCTTTCTTAGGTGGCCAGTCGGGTGCACAGAGCCCACTGTGCTTGTGTTGAGTCACAGTCTTAAAGTGTTGCTGATTTGGACTAGCCCTACTCTTATTTCTCTATCACTGTTCAGTGCCAGCAATGGGGAAGGTCCAGGCCAGGGTCCTATCCCAGGGCCTGCCTTCCAGCCCTCTTTCTTAGGTGGCCAGTCGGGTGCACAGAGCCCACTGTGCTTGTGTTGAGTCACAGTCTTAAAGTGTTGCTGATTTGGACTAGCCCTACTCTTATTTCTCTATCGGGTGGATGACGTTTCTGTTTGAATTTTGCTACAGGACATGGACGGTGGGTGCAGCGCTACCGAGAGAAGAAATCATTATTTGATGTTCCTGAGTCTGATGGCACCTCTTTATCCCCAGTCCCAGCTGCAGTTTACTCGTTTTTGACAATGATAATAGTTTTGCAGGTAACAATACTAAATTCCGTACGCCAGTTGCTTTAGCTTCCTGGTGAGAACTTCAAGTCACCGTAGCCTTCTAAGAACTTCCTACAGATTTTGCATCTGGGAGGAGCACAGATTCACCTGATGAATGTGTTGTCTTTTGTGTTCCACCTGACTTATCTAAAGGACCTTTCCTGGGGTGCTTTTCAAGTTAAAGTTCTCCTTTACTGTTCTTAAGATTCTTATGTTCTGAGGGGTTGATTTTTTGATCAGCATTTTTTTCACTCAGTTACTTCTTTGAAAAGCCCATGTTTTATTTTAGAATAATTTTAAGATCAACAGACTAGTTACAAAAATAGTACAGAGTTCTCACATGCCCCTCACCAAATGTGTCCTAATGTGAGTGTATTACATTTCCATGGTAAACGGTCAAAACTGAGTAACCCGCTTTAAGACTCTGCCACAAACAAGATTCCAGACATTATTTAGCTTCTACTAGTCTTTCCGCTGATGTGCTTTTTCTTTTCCAGGAGTTGTTTCAGGATAATGCATTGCAGTTTGCAGCACTGGTTATTATTGTTGCTGTCCCCTGCCTCAAGTCCTCATCATTAACTGAGAAACTATGGCCCACAGGCCTGTGGGAGTGGCGGGGGCAGCGAGCATCTCTGCCACCCTCCTTAGGGAGACAGAGTGAGCAGAAGGTTTAGCCTTTGCCTTAAAGGCAGGCTCTACTATCTTTTTTACATGTGCTTCACACAACGGGCAATAGTCTTATTTAACTTTCCAAATTAGTCTCCTTTTATGAATGCAGATTTTGTTTTAGCCTTGAGTTAGTACTGTTAGGAGGCGTTGCATTTACATAGGCTTAAGTTACCCAAAGAACCCAGTTAGTCAGGATGTGATAGTTTGAACCCGTAAGTATCAGCATAATACGGTTACTCCACAAATAAAACAAGATTGAACGTTGATTTTATGAAGGTTATTCTTGAATTGTCAAAGCATAACTGTGACTGTTCTTCTCAAAGCCTCTTGCCTCTGCTCTGTATTGTACAAGATCACAGAGACTGTCCTCCAGCACAGAACCCGCCTCTGAAAAGACTGTCTCTCCTGAACGGTGGGGTGTGTCTGCGGCACGGGCAGCTCCTGCCATCGGGAGCCCCGGCTCAGCCTGGGTGTGAGGTGACTTTGCTTTTGAGGACTCTGACTGTGCCCTGTGTTTTGTTTCTCTCTCTCCTTCCCTAGCTTCTCTCGCGTGCAACTTAGTAATATGAAAATGCTTGCTTCTATACAAGCCCTGGTTTCCATGCTTCCAGACATGATAGTGGATTTCCTCTCTGTGGCACCATAGGCTGCCCTAGTTTAAACTCTTTGCCAATACTCTAATAGTCTAACAATACTGACTCTAAGCCAGCCTGTTTAAGCTCTGAAAGGTACAGTATAGTCCCTACTTACTTGCAGTTATAGTTATTTATCATTTAAATTGAAAATGAAATCCCCAGCTTGCAGGTCCTCACTGTCATTTATTCTGTGTGCTTTGTGTCTCCTAGGTTTTGATCCCTATTTCCCTGTACGTTTCTATCGAAATTGTTAAAGTATGCCAAGTGTACTTCATTAACCAGGATATAGAACTGTACGACGAGGAAACAGACTCGCAGCTGCAGTGCCGAGCTCTGAACATCACGGAAGACCTAGGGCAGATACAGTATATCTTCTCAGATAAAACGGGCACTTTAACTGAGAATAAGATGGTTTTCCGAAGATGCACTGTGTCTGGCATAGAATATTCTCATGATGCAAATGGTGAGTCTGGGGACAGAGCTTCCATCTGGGCAGGACCAGAGAGCTATCAGAGCTGCATGCCTGTGTGTTCGTGTGTGTGTGTGTGTGTACACACACAGAGAGCTTCAGGGATTGATGATTTGGTGGGGAGAATAAAACAGAAAGGCTGTCAAAGCAACTCTGGACCATCATCTCAGAAACACCTTCTCTTCATGCTGGTGACACCCTGCATCCTGTCTGGTGTGGTGGGCATCTGCTTAAACATTCATTTTCTGCCAGACAAGTAGAACCAAGGAGGGAAACTTCGAGGAACTCACATCAGAGGCACTCAGGCTCTCTCATACCGAGAGTCAAAGAGATGTTTGCTTTGCCACCCATCGAGTTCCTTATTATTAGCTGAAAATGCTCAGCAGGGTATTGGGCAGTCTATGCTGTGTTCTTCCCAATGAAATACAGTGTCCCAGAGAGAAGTGTCACCTCTCTTTGGAATTTGGGCAATCAGTTCCTCCTCCCACCTGCTTTTTCATCCTTGGTTGCCTCCCTCCGTCCCCTCTGAATGCACAAGGGAGTCATCTGCTTCCAGTGTCGAGGAGTGACTACAGCCTGCCATCCATCTGAATCAGGAGAGGGTCCCCATACCACAGAAGTGTCTCTGGGGCCATCATGTCTCCCAGAGAGGGGGCACCTGCTCTGCAAGCAGGACTCCCCTTTGTGCCTGGAGTGGCACCTCAGAACATCAAAGAAACCCTGCCACAGAAACAGAAGCAAATACAGGACAGGGGGACAACATGGAGGCATAGGAAGCTGTTCTTTAGGGGCATTCGGTGGGAAATATCTGTTGGAAGCATGAGATTTTTGTGACTTTCATAAAATCAAGAATTATCATGTTATTCATCATACTCTCCATGTTAAAATGAATCATATAACAGAAGGCATAGTTCAGTTCAGTCACTCAGTTGTGTCCGAATCTTTGCAACCCCATGGACTGTAGCACACAAGGTTTCCCTGTCCATCACCAGCTCCCGGAGTTTATTCAAACTCATGTCCATAAATTCAATGATGCCATCCAACCACCTCGTCCTCTGTCATCCCCTTCTCCTCCAGCCTTCAATCTTTCCCAGGATGGGTTTTTTTTCCAGTGAGTAAGTCCTTTGCATCAGGTGGCCAAAGTATTGGAGTTTCAGCTTCACCAACAGTCCTTCCAATGAATATTCAGGACTGATCTCTTTTAAGGTGGACTGGTTGGATCTCCTGGCAGTCCAATGGACTCTCAAGAGTCTTTTCCAGTACCACAGTTCAAAAGCATCAGTTCTTCAGCCCTCAGCTTTCTTTATATTCCAACTCTCACATCCATACATGACCACTGGAAAAACCATAAGCTTGACTAGATGGACCTTTGTTGGCAAAGTAATCTCTCTGCTTTTTAATATGCTATCTAGCTATCTAATTATAGCTTTTCTTCCAAGGAGCAAGCATCTTTTAATTTCATGACTGCAGTCACTATCTGTAGTGACTTTGAAGCCCAACAAAATACAGTCTCTTACCGTTTCCATTGTTTCCCTATCTATTTGCCATGAAGTGATGGGACTGAGTGCCATGATCTTAGTTTTCTGAATGTTGAGTTTTAAGCCAACTTTTTCACTCTCCTCTTTCATCAAGAGGCTCTTGAGTTCTTCTTCATTTTCTGCCATAAGGGTGGTGTCAACTGCATATCTGAGGTAAATGATATTTCTCCTGGCAATCTTGATTCCAGCTTGTGCTTCATCCAGCCTAGCATTTCACATGATGTATTCAGATGTATTCTGCATATAAGTTAAATAAGCAGGGTGACAATATACAGCCTTGACGTACTCCTTTCCTGATTTGGGAAGATTGCATTGTCCCATGTCCTGTTCTAACTGTTGCTTCTTGACCTGCATACAGATTTCTCAGGAGGCAGGTCAGGTGGTCTGGTATTCCCGTCTCTTTCAGAATTTTCTGCAGTTTGTTGTGATCCACGCAGTCAAAGGCTTTGGTGTAGTCAATGAAGCAAAAGTAGATGTTTTTCTGGAACCCTCTTGCTTTTTTGATGGTCCAGCAGATGTTGGCAATTTGGTCTCTGGTTCCTCTGCCTTATCTAAATCCAACTTGAACATCTGGAAGCTCACAGTTCATGTACTGTTGAAGCCTGGCTTGGAGAATTTTGAGCATTACTTTACTAGCATGTGAGATGAATGCAATTGTGTGGTAGTTTGAGCATTCTTTGGCATTGCCTCTTTGGGATTGGAATGAAAACTGACTTTTCAGTCCTGTGGCCACTGCTGAGTTTTCCAAATTTGCTGGCATAGTGAGTGTAGCACTTTAACAGCAACATCTTTTAGGATTTGAAATAGCTCAACTTTAATTCCATTACCTCCACTAGCTTTGTTCGTAGTGATGCTTCCTAAGGCCCACTTGACTTCGCATTCCAGGATGTCTGGCTCTAGGTGAGTGATCACACCATCGTGATTATCTGGGTCATAAAGATCTTTTTTGTCCAGTTCTTCTGTGTACTCTTGCCACCTTTTTAAAATATCTTCTGCTTCTGTTAGGTCCATGCCATTTCTGTCCTTTATCGAGCCCATCTTTGCATGAAATGTTCCCTTGGTATCTCTAATTCCCTTGGAGATATCTCTAGTCTTTCCTACTCTATTATTTTCCTCTATTTCTTTGCATTTGTCTCTGAGGAAGGCTTTTTTATGTCTCCTTGCTATTCTTTGGAATTCTGCATTCAAATGGGTATATCTTTCCTTTTCTCCTTTTCCTTTAGCTTCTCTTCTTTTCTCGGCTATTTGTAATGGCTCATCAGACAACCATTTTGCCTTTTTGCATTTCTTTTTCTTGGAGATGGTCTTGATCACGGCCTCCTGTACAATGTCACAAGCCTCTTTCTATAGTTCTTCAGGCACTCTGTCTTTCATATCTAATATGTTGAATATATTTGTCACTTTCACTGTAAGGAATTTGATTTAGGTCATACCTGAATGGTCTAGTGGTTTTCCCTACTTTCTTCCATTTAAGTCTGACTTTGGCAATAAAGAGTTCATGATCTGAGCCACAGTCAGCTCCTGGTCTTGTTTTTCCTGACTGTATAGAGCTTTTCCATCTTTGTCTGCAAAGAATATAATCAATCTGATTTTGGTATTGACCATCTGGTCATATCCATGTATAGAGCTGTCTCTTGTGTTGTTGGAAGAGGGTGTTCCCTTGACAGAACTCTGTTAACCTTTGGCCAGCTTCGTTTTGTATTCCAAGACCAAATTTGCCTGTTACTCCAGGTAGTTCTTGACTTCCTACTTTTGCATTTCAGTCCCCTGTAATGAAGAGGACTTTTTGGGGGGATGTTTGTTCTAGGACATCTTGTAGGTCTTCTAAGAACCTTTCACCTTCAGCTTCTTCAGCATTACTGTTCAGGGCGTAAACTTGGATTGTTGTGACATTGAATGTTTTGCCTTGGAAATGAGCAGAGATGATTCTGTCATTTTTGAGATTGCATCCACCTACTGCATTTCAGACTCATCTGTTGACTATGATGGCTACTCAATTTCTTCTAAGGGATTCCTGCCCACGGTAGTGGATATAATGGTCATCTGAGTTAAATTCACCCATTCCAGTCCATTTAGTTCACTGATTCCTTAAATGTCAATGTTCACTCTTGCCATCTCCTGTTTGACTACTTTTAGTTTACCTTGATTCAGGGACCTAACATTCTAGGTTCCTATGCAGTATTGTTCTTTATAGCATCAGAGTTTACTTCCATCACCAGTCACATCCACAAGTGGGTGTTGTTTCACTTTGGCTCCATCTCTTCATTCTTTCTGGAGTTAGTTCTCCACTCTTCTCCAGTAGCATACTGGGCACCTGCCAACAGGGGGTGTTCATCTTTCAGTGTCACATCTTTTTGCCTTTCAGACTGTTCGTGGGGTTCTCAAGGTAAGAATACTGAAGTGGTTTGCATTCCCTTCTCCAGTGGACCACATTTTGCCAGAACTCTTCACCATGACCTGTCCGTCTTGAGTGACCCTTCTGGTCTGGCTCACAGTTTTCTTGAGCTGGACAAGGCTGAGGTCCATGTGATCAGTTTGGTTAGTTTTCTGCAATTGTGGCTTTAATTCTGTCTGCCCTCTAATGGGTAAGGATAAGAGGCTTATGGAAGTTTATAGAAGGCATAGGAACATATCCAATTTGTTTAATGTTTTATTTGCCACCCAGTAATAAATGGTCAGGAACAGTGTCCCATCCACCCACCTGCCTCTCTCTGACTTGTCCTTTCCTGGACTCCTCGGACTTGTGCAGAACAGCTTGGAGTTTTAAAAGCAGAACTCAGCCTGATTGTGAAGGACTCAGAGGACCAGGTCTAAAGCCAGCCATTAAACTGGAACTGGGGCCCTGTGCAGAGTTTCATGTAAGATTACATAAGGATTTTGAGAGTTGTCAGATGCTTACCATAAAACCAGAGCAGTCCATCAACCCAGAAGACACAGGAAAGCATTTCCGGGGAAGGTAGAAACAGCCAGGTGTATCTGAAGTGTTTTTTAAAGAAGAGCAGTGATCAGCGGCCCCCGGGGCCAAGGTCTTCCTTAGTGGGCGCTGCCGTGGTCTAACGTCTCAGATCAGTAAAATGAGTTCAGGTCAGTTTGGCTCTGAGCAGCAAGCGCAGCTCTCATGTACTTGAACTGGCCACACAGACCATAGGTGCATCCCTCTCTACCTCGTGTCCTGGTGACAGTGCAGGATGAGGGTCAAGTGTCAGCTGCCTCTTGTCCCCATCTTCCCTAAGGACCTTGAGGGCCTCACCAAAGCCAGTGCTGCCCATTCACACAACACAGACATCAGCGGTAGCCTGAGGGATGGCCACTCTCAGGCTAATATCTACTATTGCTGTGGGAGCGTGGGCAGGCCGGTGTGCCCCGGAGGCTGACACCACACTGTAGTGTCCAAGCCCGGAACTGGACAGGCCCGGTCCTGGCATTGCCCTTCCCTGCCACCCCTCTCAGCACCATACCACCAGGTGGCCGTGGTGTAGACTCAGAGGCAATGTGTGGTGGAGTCTTTTCCTGGGATTAGGAGCTCCTGAAGTGGAATCCTGGGGTTGGCAGTTACACAGCCAGGCGGCCATGGGCAGGTGACTTCCCTTTCCTTCAGTCAGTTCAGTTGCTCAGTCGTATCCAACTCTTTGTGACCCCATGGACTGCAGCACACCAGGCCTTCCTGTCCATCACCAGGTCCTGGAGCTTACTCAAACTCTTGTCCATCGAGTGGCTGATGCCAGCCAACCATCTCATCCTCTATTGTCCCCTTCTCCTCCCACCTTCAATCTTGCCTAGCATCACAGTCTTTTCCAGTGAGTCAGCGCTTTGCATCAGGTGGCCAAAATATTGGAGCTTCAGCTTCAGCATGAGTCCTTCCAGTGAGTATTCAGAACTGGTTTCCTTTAGGATAAACTGGTTGGATCCCTTTCCTTATCTCTAAGAAGTCTTCCCGAGGAAGATGCTGAGTTCAGGGCCTGGCCCGCGTGACAGCCCATGCCCTGGCAAGCCCAGATGGGGGCGCCTCTCTCAGCTCCTCGCACAAGCCACCCCCGGCTGCCACCCAGCACCAGGCCTGCTCTGGAGGCCCTTAGTAGGTGCTTACGTTGGTCCCTGTGGTGGTTTCCTGCTGCTCATGCGTGATGGAAGACGCGGAGCTAACTAGGTGAAGCTGAGAAGACGTGTTGAGAGCCCGTGTTAGCGTGCAGCGGCGCGGTGCACTTCCTCTGATTCACAGCAGCCCTGGCAGCTTCAGGGACTCTTGCTCCCCGGCGCCCCCTAGGGCTCAAGCGCAGCATCACAGTCCCCGGCCTCAGCGGAGTTGCTGCTTGTTTGGGGGAACCCAGAGGGCGTTTGTCCCCCGCTGCTCAGGGGGCATTTGTCCCCGCTGGGCGAGCCCAGGAGGGTGTGCGCTTCCCCAGTGGGAAGTGCGCATCCTCATGGGGTGAGTACGGCACCCACTCCCCACCCGACCCTGAGCAAGGAGCCTCCTCAGCAGAGCACCCTCAGCATAGCCCCAGAATTGCTATTTCTGCTTGACCGCAAAGCAGACACTCAAGGTCTGATCTGTCCTGGTGGTCCCAGTGAGCAGGTGTCCCAGTGGTCTCGGGATAAAGATCCAAGCCTGGAGCCCAGCTCTCCTGTGGGCCTTCCAGCCCTCCTGCCCACCCACCCCATTCACACTGGGGCTGTGCTGAACAGAGGGGCCATGTGTGACTCCATCCACATCTGACTTTCTGTGGGATCGGACGGCCTCTGTGCCATCCTGGATGGCACGTGAGCTTTGCAACCTGCGGGCCTGGGCAACATCCTCACGCTAATGAGCCGAGATTCTGTCTTCTCATCTGTGAAGTGGAGTTGAGAACGTAAGTCCTGTGGGTTCACTGAAGGTACATGTAAATGAGAACGGCCCTCGTCCCTCAGTGGAAACCCCTGTCAAACGTGGTCTCACCGTCAGAAGAGGGAGAGGGCCTTGGGACACCCAGCGTGTGCCTCGTTGGAACCCAAATCCTCAGTTTCACGCCTGGCTTCCCCACGAAGTGTGACTTGGTGTCCGTCTCTCCACAGCCCAGCGTCTGGCCAGGTACCAGGAGGCAGACTCAGAGGAGGAGGAGGTGGCTCCTAGGGGGGGCTCGCTGCCCCCGAGCACCCGAGCCGCCCAACAGAGCCAGAGCGGCAGGGCACACCGGCGCCTGGGCAGCCGCGCAGAGGCCCCGCGCGCCAGCATGCTGGCCGAGCTCACGGCCTTCAGCAGCCCCATGGTGAGTCCTCCTAACCCCCCTCGACCGCCCCTCGTCACCGAAGGCAAATGCTCTTGCGTGTGGAGTTTCCTCTGTTCCGTCGGGGACTTTTTCTGGCCAGTGTCTTCGCCCCACTCCACGGAATCTTTCCTGAAGCACTGACACAGCCCGCCTTCTCAGGCTGGGAACTGCGAGTGACCACTGGGATGGGGGACGCAAAGGAAGTCTGTCCTGCCCTACGAGATGCATACAACAGCAGGGCAAGATGACAGGTCTGAAAAAACCCAAGTGTAAGGAAAACAGTTTGAAATGTTTCCAAAAAGTCAGACACGACTTGGCACCTAAACAACAACTCTGTGACCTAGGTAGTTACTGATTTAGTGAAGAATTTCTTTGCATAGAAGCTTATCAGTGTGTCATTTACATCAATAAAACAGTGAAGAAATATACCCAGTGATAAAGGAGTGGTCAGATAAATTATGTCTGTTTTGAAGCTGTTAAAAAGTATGCTTTCAAAAGGCTGTTAAAGGCCTGGTAAGGTTGAGGCAATATAATGTTTTTGTAGAAATAGAAACTGCCATTTACATATAAAGTGTTTGGATTAAAATGTAAAGAAAAAAGTCAAAGGAAAAACAGAAGAAGCATGTTTTTCAAAAAGTATTTATTACTATGAGGTGGTATAATAGAGACCTGCTACATTTTCCCTATAATTCTCTTATTTCTCCAAATCTTTCTGAGTAAGATATGTTACTTTGTAATATATATTCTTGGAAGTGTTATTTTATAAACAGAACATATATACCTTCTTATATATAAAAATACATGCATTTCATTTCATTTATAGACTGTATGTTCTTATACAATTAAGATGATATGTAATTTGCTATTATTAAGTGACAGGTATGTGTGAGGTGCAGGTCTCTTCGACAGCTCCTGGTAAAATCAAGGTGCCCTAAATAGTCAGGCACCAAAAGAGCAGTGTGCCCGTCCCTGGATCACACTGACCCCGGCCTCTGTGTGCTCCTCAGGAGAAGGACGTGACGCCCGACCCGCAGCTGCTGGAGAAGGTGCGTGAGTGTGGCAGGTGCCTGGCCTCCGCGAGGCACCAGGAAAATCCGCTGGAGCACCTCTCGCCCGAGCTGTCTGACATTTTCGACTTCTTCATTGCGCTCACCATCTGCAACACAGTGGTGGTCACGTCCCCGGATCAGCCACGACAAAAGGCAAGTTCTGGAGCTTCCGTCCTGGAAGCCCACAGAGGCCTGGGCCTGGATGCAGTGTCTGTCTTCCTGAGAGGGAGCCTGGGTCACTGTGCACCACTCAGCTTTCGGGGGTGCACGGAGGGCTTCAGACGAGCACATCAGCCTGCAGCTCTGTGGCGACATCCCTAGACTGTGGTGGGCGGACGCCAGGATTGTGGTCAAGAGGGAGAGGACGGCCAGCCAGAGATGGCTACCGAGCCTGGGGTGAGATGGGCACAGTATCCAGGTGGGACTTGAGGCAGTGGGGCTGGGAGCTGGCCGCCTCCGTGCTGACCAGAGTCTCAGTGCGCAGAGGACAGGCTGGGGCCCAGGGAGGAGCTGCCTGGACTTGCACCGTCACCATAAGCCAGTCCCCTCCTGTGTCTCAGACTCCCCTTCTGGGGTGTGAGGGCGATGGTGGGATTTAGGGAAAGGTCTCAGAGAGGGTTTGGCACACAGGAAATATCCGTGATGCTAATAAAGGTTGTTAAAACAGCAGCATTCAGAAAGTGATTGAGAATCAGTGGCAAGTTACTTAAGGTGGTGGAAACATAACAGCACCCAAGTTGGATTTTGTTTGGGTTAACATCAAGATTTTCTCCTAAGAGAAGAGCATTTCATGTGTGAAAGGCCCCTCTTTAAGCCAAGCACTCCTCCAGGAGGGAGGGTGCATCTAAGCATGGCTGAGCGTGTACAGCGAAACAACTCTTAAGAAGACACACATGAAGGTTCTTGGGCGAGATGCACACCGTAGGCCTGTCCCAACGTCGCCCCTGACTCTCCCAGGCCCCTTCCTCAGTCCAGCCCTGCCAGCAGGTTCTGCTGGTGAAGCTGCTGGGGGATGACAAAGGGAGAACAGGGGCCTCTTGCTTCTCTGTGGCTGCGGCAGCATGCTTGGCAGCAGTGGGACCCCTCCAGGCTCTGCTCACACCTCACTCACCTGGGGAAGCCCCAGGGGCCCAGTGGGTCTCAAGCAAATGGGCTCTGCCACTGAGAGACCACAAGCTTGTGCCACCAGCCCTGGATGGGGTGGCTTCCTGCTGGAACTCAGCTCTCAGTGGCGTCCACATCCCCCGGGGCCCTTCCACCACCCTTCTCAGCTCCTCTGGAGCACTGTGCTAAAGAGGCATCTGGTTTCTAGGCTAGACCGTACTTGACTGACCCAGGTGTTGTTGCAGTTACCAAATAAGTAAAAGAAACTCCAACATGACTGAACAGTGTTGTGTCCACAGCCACATATGCATGAGCTCCGTGCAGGAAGCAGACTCCTCAGACTGCATGTGAATATGTCTCTAGGAAAGATTCTTTGGGGTTTGGGAAGTTTTGTGTAATCTTAAATTTTTAATGGATGTAATTCCAAAAGAATGTATAAATTTTGTTAAATGATTTTTTTAATTGGGGAAAGAAAAAAAAAGGCAAGGTCCATTCTAGTCAGTGAGAGGCCCACTTCTGGGAAGTTTCTGAAAGCAAGGGAACTGTCATGAGGGGACCATCCCAAAGTCTAGTCTTGGGCATCACGGGCTACCCAGTGCCTATGCTACAGTCAGTCACATTCTGAAAGAATGCATGTGGCAGAACCTGCGTTGAGGTGCCATGGAGAGCCAAGGGGTGGTCTCAAGGAAGACATGCTGGCTCTGGTCGCAGTTTTTAGAGGGAAATGGAAAATCCACATTCAGCAGCCCCTGGGGAAGTGGAGGACAGCCGTGTAGGGGCTGGAGTGAGGCCTCTGGGGAGATGCCTCACCTACCTTCTGATTGTTGCCCTGCCAGGTGAGGGTGCGCTTCGAGCTCAAGTCCCCAGTGAAGACCATCGAAGATTTCCTCCGGAGGTTCACGCCCAGTCGCCTGACTTTGGGCGGCAGCAGCGTCGGGAGCGCAAGCGTGGCCGCCAAGTCCGCGCCCAAGGCGAGCCTTCTGTCCACGCTGGCCAACGACGGCGCGCTGCTCAGGCTGGAGGAGAGGCTGGGTGCCGGGGCCCCGCACCTCGCCAGCAACGGCTACAGCAGCGCCGCGGATGGCTGGGCCCCAGAGCGATCAGCGACAGGGCCGGAGCCCAGACCGGAGCTGCGCTACGAGGCCGAGAGTCCCGACGAGGCGGCGCTCGTGCACGCCGCCCGTGCCTACAGCTGCGCCCTTGTGGGCCGGCTGCACGACCAGGTGTCGGTGGAGCTGCCCCACCTGGGCAGGCTCACCTTCGAGCTCCTGCACACGCTGGGCTTCGACTCCATCCGCAAGAGGATGTCGGTGGTGATCAGGCACCCCCTCACGGACGAGATCAACGTGTACACGAAGGGCGCGGACTCGGTGATCATGGACCTCCTGCTGCCCTGCTCCACAGGTACCTGTGCCCCGTGGGCAGCTCCCCGCTACGGAAGCAGCCCTGCCACACAGCGGAGCTTCGCCTCTCTGGGTGGCCTTTTCCTGCGCGCAACTGTTTGGGCTAGAATGGAGGGTGGGGGAGGATCCAGCAGATGGGGCGCTTTGGAACTGAACTTGCCTCAGAACTTCTCTGAGGTCTGAAATTCACGTGGGTGAGGCCCTGCATCAGGTCTGACTGGGGATGACCATTAAGAGTGTTTACACTAGAAGCCCCAAAAGGCTCCTTTCTGCATCTCATTGCTTAGACTTGGGGCATCTGTGAGGCCCCGGCCATGATTTTTAGCCATCTGTGGAGTGACTTCAGTCCACACTGGGGGCCGCTGGCCTCCGGAAGACTTTGGGCCAGTAAGCTCCATCTTGGCTTCTTTTGCACTAGTTTGACTGAGTCCAAGCGCGCTCTGCTCACCGCACGACAGGCCAATGAATGCGAGAGAGGAGATGTGGAGGCAAGAAATATGACTTTATTCAGAAAGCTGGCAGACTGAGAAGATGGCAGATTAATGTCTCAAAATAACCATGTTGATGGGGCCTGGATGCCAGGTTCTTTTATAGAACCAGAGAGAAGCAGTAAGGAACTAAAGTCAAAAGGCAGAATAGAGAAAGAGAGGAGAAGTGAAGTATAAAGGGCCATTAGTCTTGCAAAAAGTCTCTGAGAATGGCCAGTATCTGGGAAGGGGTGTGTTAATCTCTTCTTCCTTGCATCCATTCACTGGTGGGCAGCGTCAGATTATCTCTCTTGAGCTGAACAAAGACACTTTAGTTTACCAGTCAAGCAGAGGGGCAGGGTCCTCTGGAGGCAGGCCATTATGTATGATTTTAACAGCAAAAGCAACAAAAAACAAGTCAAAGAAGTAGTTCCAACATGAAGTTAGAATTGACTTTTCCCTGCAACGCTAGACTTCCATGTAACATTGAGGTTGAAAAAGAGTAGTTTAGAAACCACTGTTACAGAAGGTGGAACTCTGTTTAGCAGATGACGTGCAGAGGAGCTTCTCAGACCTCTCCACGTGGTCCTGCAGCCCGAGTGTAGCCTTCCTGTTTGCACCAGCCTCCGATGAGAAGCAGAGCCTTCCATACATTGTACTGTGGAGCAAACAGGTCAGATCATGGTGGTGCCCAAACCACGGCATTGAAGGGGGCACCTGAAAAAAGAGCAGTTTCTGTTAATCTCTGCCTTCCTCTGGGAATTTCCAAGCAGCATACCCTTCACATAGGTTTGCATAAGTCATAGCTACATACAGATTCCAGACAATTTAAGATTCGGGATGTTCAGAGCCCCCAGTGGTTTTTCAAGAAAAGGGATGGCTCGAGGTGGTCCTGAAGTTATCAGTGACATCTTGACATTGTGCATATAAATCATTCAGCTTTTACTGTAGGAGTGGGGTGGGTAGGGTATGGAGCAGAGCAGTCCTATATATGGCCAGTCTGCTCTACTTTGTGCAAAATAAAGTGAGAGGGGCATGTGAGTGTCCAATACCTTCTTCAGAGAGCTCACAGCACTTTACATAAAAGGCACACGGAGTCTCAGCTGACTGAGATGGGCACTGTGCCATATTCGCAGGATGTGGCTGCCTCTCACCTGCCCTGGCAGTACGTTGTGTGGGATTGGGTAGCAAGCAGGGACTCCACCCACCCGTTACCTACAGATCTCTGTTCAAATCCCAAGTCTACATAATGGGCTGGGGTGACCCTGGACAGGTTACTCTCCCTGTGCCTCTTTTCTCATCTGTACAAAGGAAATCAGGATGCTGACCTCCCAGGAACCACTGTCCAGGCTCCAGCACAGTACGTGGTGCGGTCCAGGTATAAAGTATAAGCTGGATCCCTTCCCTTTTCTCTGGTTTCTTCTAATTAAGATTCACTTACCTGAGGTTCAGTCCAGGTGTCACTTTGTATGGAGATGTTGTGAAGACTCCACCCTCCTCCGAGGGCAGGTGTAGAGGAGGAGGGATAGGCAAGGTGCGACAGTCACTGCTTCTCCCTGCTGGGCTGGGGGACCTTCAGCCTGCACAGAAACATGTCAGTGTGGTGTGTAGCCTCACCCCTGTCCAGGGCACTGGGTCCCCAGTGCCCACCTTGCCTTCTCTCACTCTAGTTTTGTTTGGACCACTGTAGCTAACAGCAGCATCAATCACAGCCCCTGCTTCTTCCCTGGTGTGCAAGCTTCCCCTCACCCTTTGGACAGCTGAAGTACTTTGTTAGTATTAATTCCAGAGCCTCTCCATTGGACATGTCTTTGCTCAAATTATAGTCAGAATCTGGAATAATAATATCACAATAATAGGAGTAATGGAGTTTACAGGAGTAAATAACAGGAGTTACTCAAGATTAACATGACATTCAATGTCATCTTTCCAGGAAATTTATATTCCTAAGCAAAGCAATGTAGGGTGGTGTTTTCCTTTTTTCACTCTTTTTTCATTATTGCCCCCTTAAGGAGTCTTTTTAGATATTTTTTTTCTAACTATTCCTCCATGGCATTTTAATGTCATGGATATGCTATATGTTTATTTATGTACCATACATATATCTGTGCTTTATTTGTAATATGATCCACCACAGTCTTTGGTCTGTTAAGGGGACTGTCTTCTCTATGGAGAGCACAGATCTAGAAGGTTAAGAGTGTTTCTCCCAGGTCCTATATCAGATTGCTGACTGGGCTTGTACTCAGCTTTCCCGAGGCAGGCAGATTCTCAACCACCAAACTGCCAGGGAAGTCCTAGATTTCTTTTCTTTTTTTTTTTTTCTAGTAGTGTTAAGTGTATTCATCCAACATTATCTTAGAGATCAGGTAACTAGCCTACTAATGAAACAAATGTAGCAGTAAATGCAGTACTGAATTTGAACACAAGCTTATAGGCAGTTAGAAACAGTCCACATATTTACAGGCAAGGGCAACCATGGCATGGATTCCTCAGAGTATGGAGAATTATCTAGTTCTACATACTAGGTTTCTACATATCTAGGTTTTACCTATCTGACAAGTTTTTGTCATTGTTACAGCAAAAGTCTTCTAAATCACTGTATAAATTAGGACATTTATGTTGATCTGCCTTGCACAGATCCTCAACTAATGAAACAATAAAGTTCAGATCATTTTAAAGGCAAGTCAAATAATATTTTTTATTGTGGAAAATATTATTGTATTCTGTGAATCAGTGTACAAACACTGCAAAATAATACTGTAAACCATAGACTATTATATTACTAGTCTTTGAGAA
>SJYC01053442.1:0-78566 GCA_006408675.1 Madoqua kirkii | reverse complement strand
TAGGCATTAGTATACTGTATTGGTGTTTTTCTTTCTGGCTTACTTCACTCTGTATAATAGGCTCCAGTTTCATCCACCTCATTAGAACTGATTCAAATGTATTCTTTTTAATGGCTGAGTAATACTCCATTGTGTATATGTACCACAGCTTTCTTATTTTAATGACCCAGGCTGTGGTCTTTCTTCGTGAATGTTCATATGCACATGGAAAAAATATATGTTCTGTAATGCTGTTGGCTGGTGGATCAATTAACTCCTGTTGAGAGAGAGATGGTACTTCTATAAGAACTGGAAAACTGCCTTATGCCTCAAATCCAGCCTACTACCTGTTTTTATGGTGTTGTATTTGAACACAGCCTTCTCTGTGTTTTTACATAGTCTTAGGCTCTGTTCATGCTATAATGGCAGCGCTAAGTAGTTGTCACAGAGACTGAATGACCTGAAAAGCCTGAAATAATTTATCCTGTCCCCAAATAGTCACTCCATATATTTTATTATTTTATTTTTAAATAAAATTTATTTATTTTAATTGGAGGTTACTTTACAATATTGTATTGGTTTTGCCATACATCAAGATGAATCCACCACAGGTATATACGTGTTCCCCATCCTAAACTCCCCTCCCTCCCCACTCCCCATACCATCCCTCTGGGTCATCTCAGTGCACCAGCCCCAAGCCAGATTCGATGCACTCCATATATTTTGATTTCTGTTTGCATGGCACACTTTGTTTGATCTTTCAGTTTTTAATCTACCTGTAGCATTATATTTGAAATGAAGCATTATAATGTAATGTGATGTGATATTACATTTGGACAATATGTCATATTTTCATATATCAGATAATTTCTTTTAACTGGTATGAGATGTGTATAAGAGACAGGAACTAGAAATGGAGCAACAGACTGTTCCCAAATTGGGAAAGAAGTACGTCAAGGCTGTATATTGTCACCTTGCTTATTTAACTTATATGCAGAGTACATCATGAGAGGACAATATGTCATATTTTCATATATCAGATAATTTCTTTTAACTGGTATGCTTAGATCATTTACATTTATTCTAATTATCAATATGTTTGGATTCAAGTCTACTATTTTATCTTTTGTTTTATTATTCTGGTTTTAATTTTTCCATCCCTTTTTCTACCTTTTTTTGAGCTATTTGAACATTTTTTTTAGTATTCCATTTTAATTTATCATATGTTTTGATATCACTTAACCTTTTTGGTATATTTACTAGGCTTATACTATGCATATCGGAGAAGGAAATGGCAACCCACTCCAGTGTTCTTGCCTGGAGAATCCCAGGGACAGGGGAGCCTGATGGGGCTGCCTTCTATGGGGTCGCACAGAGTCAGACATAACTGAAGTGACTTAACAGTAGCAGCAGCATACTATACATATGTACGTTGTCAGTCTACTTCATTCCAGTCTGTGGAATGAAGAAATCTTATCACTCCATGTTTCCGTCAACTCTTCCCCCTAATGTTGTAGGTATCTTATATATTACAGTTGCATATGTTGAAATCCTCATCAGATGATATATACTTTTTCCTTTTAATCTAAAAGCATATTTTAAAGACATCAAGAGGAAAGAATTTACTTAAGTTAGATTATATTTACTTAAATTATATTTACAATTTTTTCTGCTCTTCTTCCATTTCCATTGTTTCAAGTTTCCTTGTGGCACAATTCCCCTTTCCTAGGGGGAACTTCTATTTTTTTAAATTTTGTATTGGGGTACAGCTGATTAATAAACAATGTGATAATTTCAGGTGAACAGCAAAGGGACTCAGCTGTAGATATATACACATCCATTCTCCCCAAATGCCCCTTCCATCCAAGCTGTCACATAACACTGCCCAGAGTTCCATGTGCTATACAATAAGTCCTTGTTGGTCACCCATTTTAAATGCAGCAGTGTGTTCAAGCGCATCCCAACTCCCTAACTGTATCTGTGTTTTAGAGTAGGTCAGTGATGACGGATCTTCCTGCTTTTCTTCGTCAGAGCATATCTTATTTCACCACGATACCTAGTGAGAAATCAGCAGTCATTTGAATCATAGCTAATGAATCATTATCTGGCTGCTTTCTGGTGTTTTTCTTTAGTTTTAGGCAGCTTCATTATGATATGCTTGGGCATGGATTTCTTTTGATTTGTACTCTGGTATTTGCTAAGCTTCTTGAATCTTTGGGGCTAAAACTCTCACCAGATTTATTAAGTTTTTAGCCATTATTTCATCAAACACTTTTTCTGCAGTGCACTTTCTCCTCTTCTTCTCAAAGACTGATGACATGTCTTTTGATATTTTTCTCAGGGGTCCCACAGGCAGTCTCCAGTTTGTAATTTTTTTTCTCTTGTTCAAATTGGATAATTTCTCTTGTCTTTGAGGTCACTGGCTTTTGCTTCTGTTATTTCTGCCATTGAGCTCACTCAGTGGGTTTTTTTAAATAAACTTTTTATATAGGATAGTTTTAAATTTATCAAAAGAATTGTGAAGATAGTACTGTTTTACCTACACCGAATTTTGCCTATTATTAACATCTTTGCAATTAATAAATGGGTATTGGTATACAGTTGCTCCTAAAATCTTCATCTTATTGTCCTTTTTATTTTCCAGAATCTCATTCAGGACCCACATTACATTTTAGTTGTCATGTCTCCTCAGGTTCTTACTGGCTACAGTAGTTTCTCAGGCTTTCTTTTGGATGACCTTGACAGTTTTGAGGATAGATACAGTTAGATGTTTTGTAGAATGTCTTATACGGAAAATTGTCTGATGTCTCTCTCTTGATTAAAGTTACGAGCTTTGGGGAAGAAGACCACAGACAAAAGGTCATTTTCATCATTTCATCACATCATGTCGAGAGCATATTCTATCAACGTGGTGCATTACTGTGAATGTTAATTTTGTCTGGTTTTTCCACCATAAGCTAATTCTTTTTACCCATTTCACCCTGTCCTCTTTGAAAGAAAGTCATTGTGCATAGCTCACACAGAATGTGAGGTTATAATACCCCTCCTTGAGCACAGAGAAATTACATAAATTATTTATATAATCCAATGATGGATACATAAGTGGAATCCAATGAGTTTTATATTTTGATTAATGTGTTTTGGGGGTTCTGAAATTTGTATTTAATTTTTCTTTATATCTTGTGTTTTTTGCTGAGACTTTCTATTCATTTCTAGAACTATTTCTTCTTGGAATACTTTTTAATGACTGTTTCACAGTCTCTTTCAGATAATTCCAGTATATATGTCATCTTGGCATTGACTTCGGCAGATTTTCTTTTTCCACAGCACTGAGAATTTCCTAGCTCTTTATCTGCTGATAAATTTGGAATTGCACTGTGGGTATTGTAATGCCACTCTGAAAGTGAAAGTGACAGTTGCTCAGTCGTGTCCGACTCTTTGCGACCCCATGGACTATACAGTCCATGGAATTCTCCAGGCCAGAATACTGGAGTGGGTAGCCTTTCCCTTCTCCAGGGGATCTTCCCAACCCAGTAATTAAACCAGGGTCTCCTGCATTGCAGGCAGATTCTTTACCAGCTGAGCCACAAGGGAAGCCCAAGAATACTGCAGTGGGTAGCCTATCCCTTCTCCAGGGGATCTTCCTAACCCAGGAATCGAACAGGGATCTCCTGCATTGCAGGCGGATTCTTTACCAACTGAGCTATCAGGGAAGCCCCAAATGGCCCTCTGGTCACTTTAAATTCTATGGAGAATGAGTATTTTTTTAAGGCAGGTAATCAGTCCTCTTGGGTGCAGGCTGCAGGCTCCCAACAGCCTCGGGGCATGGGGTTCAGGGTCACTTTTGTTTAGCCTTTGCCAAGCTGTTAGAATCTGTCTCATATTCTGTCCAGCTCCCCACTCCTAACAATGTTCCACTACTTTCTGATTCTCTGGGACTCCCTCTGGCTGAAAGGTGAGTGTTTGAGTTGCCTTGATCTGCTTTGTGTCTCAGCACTGACTTCCGGGGCCAAGGTGGTGGCCGGACAGATGGAAGGAAGGCAGCGGCCGCCTTGCCGTCCAGGCTGCAGCTGGTCTGAGAGGAGGGACGGAGTCCCCGGCACCAGGCGGCCCTGCCACCACGGCTGTTTCTGCCGCTGCCCTGGAGCAGAGTTGCCTGGCACTGGGTTCAAGAGAATCGAGGAAAATAAATAAAAATGGGGTTTCCTCCCTATGCCCTGAGCATGGAAAGTTCTCTTTTCTGGTTTTCAAGCCAGAACTAGAGGTCTTCTCCTCACACTGGAGCTTTCTTGTCCCACTTCCAGCTTCTTTCCAGGCGTCTGTGTGCTTAGAGTACCAGTCTCCTTCCCTAGCCTGACTGCTGCCGTTTACTCTGAGTCCTCAGAACCACTCAGTGACTCTCTCCAGGTGCCACTGCAGGCTTCCAGGGTGGGGGCAGGATCCGCTTGTTCCGTCCTGCCTTGCCAGGGCTTTGTGCTAGGACCTGAGCATCCGTAGTGGTCCTGCAGTGGGGTCCCGCCTTCTCCGTAAAGCCTCCCCGGGCACCGCTGCCCTCAGCCCCACCCTAGAGCAAGGCTCCCCCCTCCCTGTATCTGACACACTGCGCATTCTGCTCAGTGACTTGCTATGGTCGTGGGATTATGTGTGTGTCCCGCTTCTTGCCCATCACCCGAAGTCAATGGCTGCATCTTTTCAGGCTTCTCGTCTCCGTCTCACCCACTTTTCTCAATATAAAATGTGCTCAGTGAGTGCTTTTGGAAACACCTGATTCCCACAGTGCCATGTGGGAAGCTGCTCACTAACCTCTGTCTGTCCATGGAGGAGCAGGAACCAGTGGAGTTCCTGGAGGGTATTCATTCTTAGAAACACTTGTCCCTCCCATGCCTCTGTACCCTGACCCTGCAATCTCCCCAGGAAGTTTCCCTGTCCTTTCTGGGACTCAGATACAGCTTTGAAAGGGTACTGCCAATTCAAAACCTCAGAAATTAGGCTTTTTTTTTTTTCCTGGTCAACTGGAGAGTTTAAAGAGACTCTGATTACACTTCTTTTGAAGCTAATCACAGCAGAAGCTCTTCTTGGTAGCTCTAGGAAACAAGAAGTTCTGAGTAAGGGCCTCTGCGGACCATGGGGAAGTGCCTGGAAAGCTCCCACGGTCTGATCATCAGCAGTTCCACCACAATCTGGCCAGGCCTCCCAACGTGAAGATGCTCTGTGCTAAGCTCTACACGGTATAATGGAATCAAATAGAATCTTAATAGGAACCCTAAACCCACCCAGACTCTTTCATGCTGAAAGTTGACCACTTTCCCTGACTTCCCAGGTGCAGGAGGGTGCCCTCCTGGGCCAGGACTGCAGTGTAGGTCCCGGCAGAGTCTCAGATGTGTCGCTGCAGTGATGTGAATGAGTGACCCATGCATTCCGCTTCTGTCCACTTCAGGAGGCGTGCGAGGCCCTGCTGGACCAGTGCCTGCGCTACGTGCAGTCCTGCAGCCCCCAGAGGACCGCTGGCAGCCTCAGCGTGGGCTTCACCCCACTCTGTCCACCCTCCGAAGCCACCGCCTCTGGCCCCAGCCTCGTGATCGATGGGAAAAGTCTGGCCTACGCCCTCCAGAAGAACCTAGAGGACAAATTCCTCTTCCTCGCTAAGCAGTGCCGGTCTGTCCTTTGCTGTCGCTCAACCCCCTGCAGAAGAGCATGGTGGTGAAGCTGGTCAGGAGCAAGCTCAAGGCCATGACCCTGGCCATAGGCAAGTATCCAGGCTGGACTGCCTCCTCCTGTGCAGCTGCCTCCTCTTGAAGCGTCTTGAATTTCCTGCCCCTTCCATACTATACGCTAGGGTGAGAAAATGCTTTCTTGCTCTTTTTCCTATTTATAAAATCACACTCAGTGCAATAAAATTGGCAGTCTGTTCCAAATATAAAGCTTGGATTTGAAAGCCACAAAATACACTAGCAACAGATACAGCTACATATTATGAAGTCAGTAATTCAGTGTCAAATTAAAAAGTTAGAGCTTCTTACTGTCTCCAGGGAGACAGGAGAGTCCTGTCCTGTGGCTTTGGCCTCAGCAGAGGCCTCTAAGCCTGACCCCAGGCCAACTTAGGAAGAAGGCCCTTTATAGGTGCTTCTGATCGTCGTGAGCCACCTGGGGTCCAACTTAATCATGCTTCGGGACCCAGAGACTCCATGGTGATCGGAGTTCCCATCACTTCTTGTCTGCTGAACTTTGTTTCAAGTGTTGGTCACTCAGTTGTGTCTGACTGTGACCACATGGACCGTAGCCAGTGGACAGGCTCCTCTGTCCATGGGATTCTCCAGGCAAGCGTACTGGAGTGGGTTGTCATTTCCTTCTCCAGGGGATCTTCCCCACTCAGGCATCGAACCCAGGTCTCCTGCATTGGCAGGCTGATTCTTTACCATCTGAGACACCTGGGAGATGATTTTGTTTCAAGACCAACATCTAATTTTAAAACATTCCTCCTAAGCTCTGAATAGTTGCTGAATTTTCCATCATTTCCTTAAGGACTGTGTGTCTGATGGTGGCTTTTCCTTGCAGACTGCTGGCCTGGCGAGCCTCCTGGGCTCCTCTCCAGTCTGCACCCGCACCCACCTGTCTCCGCACCCACTCTGATTCAAGTTCAATCTCCAGGGAGGTTCAGGGATGTGGCAGCCCCACCTGCTGGGGAGAGCTGGGAGAGACTGCAGTAGCTTAGAAAAAGGAATGGTCCCCAGGATTCCCCGATATCAAATAGCTTGGTCTTCCATATAGAATGCACACCTAAGTGAGAGCTTGCTCTGAAATAAAGCTTCCTCACCAATCAGTAATTATTACCATATTTTCTACAGGAGGTCTGTGGTAGCACCCCCTTTGGTGATGTAGGAATTGGCACCCTGTCACCTCATCAGGACAGTTGAGGCTGGTGATGGCCTTAGCGTGGTTGTCATGGAGATGAACCTGCACATGCCCAGGGCATGGTAACTGCTGAGGCGGGGAGTGTGTGTTCACCCACAGCCCCCTGGTTCCAGCTGAAATAAGACAGACAGCTCTTCTAGGATGGCCCCTCTTCAGGGAGGCTGTCTTAGGACCATCTTTGCCCTCATGTGCCTAGACAGGCCTTTAGGTCTCTCTGAGCAGGTGTTGGAGGCTGAAGCTGAGGAGTTTGAGTCCGGGTCTGCACCCTCACCGTAACTTTACTCCTCTCTGCTCCAGCCTCAGCTGTAACAGGAGGTCAGCATCCCCCAGTGGGCCAGGTGTGAGACCCTGAACGTGATACGCACATTCTCACTGCCTGGTCAGAACCCGGCTCACTCACTGGTGTGTGGCATTCACTTAGGAAACTGGGGAAAGAAGAAGGCTGCTTAGAAAGAAAAAACAAAAAAGAATTTCAAAAGGGAAAGGAAAGGTAAAGACCCATCAACTTTTAGCTCATTGCTTTCTATGAGTTAAGGCATGAATGTGACCTAGACCTGGGCATCTAGCAGTTAATAATCCCGAGAACATCATTGCCCACATGTCTCGTTTTGAATGGGACATTCTGGGAAGAGCTATCAAGGTCATTGCTTCACAGAATTTCAGTTGGACAAATACTGACTTATTCTCCAGGTTGGGCCCTGTGCAGTAAAGAACAGAGGAATCACAGAGGAAAGAAATCCATCTGAGTCACTCTGACTTTATATACCTGTACTTCTTACGTGTCTGAAATGAAGGAGGTATTCTGTGATGTGGGCCTTCTGCCGCCCTGTTCCAAGAACAGTCACTCTCATTGAATGACAATAACTTTAAAGTCTCCGGTTGTCTTTCCCCAAAGATGTTGAGAGCTCTGACCCTGTGCTGCTACACACTTACTGTAAACAATTTGACTAAATACATAGATGGTCTCCTTAATTACATGCTTAGAGAGCCCAAGAGTGGGCACAGTAACTAACAAGCTAGCCAGACTTGAGTGTGCAAACAGAGTTCCACAGTTTGCTGGGCAGAATTTAACCTCCTTTGTTCAGTTTAGAAAACCACAGGAGTATGAATGGAAGTAGCCTTGGCTGCCGTGTGACAAAGCCTAGAGTGGGTCAGGAAGTAACAGTGAAGGTGGTGATCCTATTCTGTGCCAGATGCCCCGTGAAGGGCTCTACTGGTGTCTGAGCCAGTAGCTTGGAATGTGTCCTAACTGGAAAGGGGTGCTGGCTGCCGCTTTCTCAGGTTCTTCCTGGTTCGGCTGGTGGGTCCAAGCCTCCCACCAGGTTTGTTCTGACTGCATAACCCAGCTCCCCTGGGGCAGGGGCTGCACTGCCTCTTGCTCACTCCTCCCTTGGACACTCCATAGTTCCCAGCTCACACCAGAGTCCTGGGAAGATCCACCAAGCCTGTTTAATCATGTACATCTCAGCTCATGATTCTCCCTGCCTGTGCTGTTCTAGGAGACGGAGCCAATGACGTCAGCATGATCCAGGTGGCAGACGTGGGCGTGGGAATCTCAGGCCAGGAGGGCATGCAGGTAAGGACAGGGGGCTGTCCTGGGCAACCAAAGGGCTCCCACTGTGAGCCGCACTGGGCTTCCTGTGAGCCGTCCTGCAGAGCTGAAGGCTTGGATCTTGATACAGCTAGTGCTCGCCTGCTGCTAAGCCAGCAGTTGATCAGGTGGCAGGCAGCTCTTCGTGTTAGTGAAGCCGTGCAGTGAATGTGCCTGTAAGTCTGTTTCTGTGGAACGGTGGCCTGGAGTGGGTTGTCTCTGCAAGGCATCTTATTGCTCCTGAACATCAGTGATACCATGGGCTTTGCTATAGGCCTGTTGTGTCTTGGTGTCACCATGAAGATGGAGGAAAGCCGTCCTCACTCGTGTGAAAGTTCATCTCTGTGTTTTTCATTTGCCAATGTGTTGGTTTTCTGCACATGACCCAGATGATGAATAAATGGGTTCATTATAAATGTACTTCTTTGGGATGTAGCAGTTCTACATTTAATTAATTTGAGTCACAGTATTTTTAACTTGGTGGAGTCTTTTGGGAACCGTCTGTCCAGTTGTCGTCTTTTAAAAATCAAGATGTTGTTCACTCTTTGGTTCATTGATGTGTTCATTGTGTAACTAGCTTTTGAGCACACATATGTGCCATGCTTGTGCAGGTTCATTGATTTTCTCACTTGACACTGAAATCACAGTTTGATGGAAAGTCCTGAGCCAGAAGCACAGTTGCTCCATCCTGGGCTCATCCTCAGCACATAACTCTCCTCCTGTGCCTCGTCTGACCTGGGTTATGTTACTGTACATGTTTTCTTCCTCCATAATACAGAAAATGGAACCCAGTTGGGGCTCATCCTTGCCCCTCCTCCCAGTGACATCACATGCTGCTGCTGCTGCTAAGTCGCTTCAGTCCTGTCCAACTCTGTGCAATCACATAGACGGCAACCCACCAGGCTCCTCCATCCCTGGGATTCTCCAGGCAAGAACACTGGAGTGGGTTGCCATTTCCTTCTCCAATGCATGAAAGTGAAAAGTGAAAGTGAAGTTGCTCAGTTGTGTCCAACTCCTAATGACCCCATGGACTGCAGCCTACCAGGCTCCTCTGTCCATGGGGTTTTCCAGGCAAAAGTACTAGAATGGGGTGTCATTGCCTTCTCTGTGACATCACATGGGGGAGCTCAAAAATGTCTATTGAATGAATGAGAAACAGTTAATTCCATCTGATTTTTTCAGCATGGCCTCCTTTGCACTCATTTCCTAGAATGAAAACCTACCCAGGGCAGTGCTTATAAACCACACGTGCAGAGAAACGCAGCCAGTGAATCCACTTTGTATCAGGGTCTCTAAGACTGAGCATGCTTTTGAGGAAGGACATGAGCTGCATCCACTGCAGGGCCTCAGAGCAGGAGCCAGAGGATTCAGTGAGCATGAAGGAGGTGTGGGGGTCAGCCAGACTGTAGGGGCATTACTGAGACTCAGCTTTGATTGGACATGACTTCTGCATGGAGTGTTACTGGATGCTTCCATATTTACTTGAAGCTATACTTCTTTATTGAGGGCGCATTGTGTAAAGTGACGGTAAGACTCCACACTTTCTCCTACTGTTCTAAGGGCTCAGGTTCCCCAGGGGAATGTGGCCCCGCTTGCTTGTTAGTCAGTCGAGTAAGCAAGGGGACGTTGTGCAGAGCTCCCTGGAAGACACCCTGTGTGGGCGCTGTGGCTGTAGGGACCCGAGGAGTCCAAGCTGGGTATCTGAGGAAAAGTGATGGTAGTTGCAGCTCCCCAGCTCAGCCAGGGTGGAAAGGGTGTCCCAGGCAGGGGAACAGAAGGACCAAGGAGATTCTGTCGCTCTGAGACACCCAGTCTTTGAGGAGTCATCTGGTCGCCTGGAAGGAGGGGCATACCTGCGGTTCTCAAGGTCGGGGCTGCTTCCCAAACACCCCGGGGGCTTCTCCTTAACTCTGATCAGCATCAGCTCTTCAGTGTTTAGGACATTGAAGACCGGGACCACATGTGACGATATCTGTCTCCAAGTCTGTGTCTGGAAACCAGAGGGTCTTAATACATGATTTTTGAGAGGATGAATTGTGGAATAAATGAAGGAAGAAAAGATACACAAAACCCTTAAGGCTCCCACATGTTGACAGAAAGAGGGGTAAAGATGCTGTTTGCTTTCAGATCCTTACTTTTGGGTTCAGAAAGCAGACATTCTAAGGCTTCATTCTTTTCCGTCATGTTACTCTGTTTCACAAGTGGGACAGTATCATCACCTGCTCTTTTCTAAGTGATATTTAAGGGAAGTCTATAAAATTGAAAAAGCAGATCTAAATATTTGTGTAGAACAACCTTCAAAGATAAGCAAAAATGTATCTTGGACATTTTCATGGATTTTTCCCCAAAATAATGAAATTCATTCCCAAATAAGGATGTATTCCAAGTTATTTTGGACACAGATGTTGTCATTAGGATGGCACTGTCTGGCCCAGTTAGTTTAATTGTGTAGAATGTGGTGCTCAGTGAGGTAAAGGCAAGCTTCCTCCCCCAGGCTCTTTCCTGTCTGCAGAAGAAGCCTGCCGTCCATCCCACTGTCCTTTCAGGCTGTGTCCAGTGCCCTACAGTGGGCATCCTGAGACTGGGCTGGTTGGTGGGCAGGGCATCCATGGGCCTGGCCTTGCTCATCACCTGTGGCTACTGGGGAGAATGACCCAGAGGACACCTCGCAGGACAGCTGTCTGTCTGTCCCTGAGGCATACCTATGGGGCAGCTTTGGTTCATCTTTGGGTTGGGATCCTAATATGATTTAGATGAATAAAACACCAGAGAGTGGGAAAATAAGCAGGGAAATTTCATACATCTCCATATTTTTTTTAGTTTGCTTAAAAAAGAAAAAGCAAAAACTTTACAAATCCATCAATTACGTATATTTGAAATCTTAAATATGTCCTCTAGAGCAGTATCCCTAAACTAGAGTGTGGTCGATATTGGATTTTCTTAAATGCAAGCATTCATCCTGGAGATAGTGGTAACAGCCAGTTCAGACTGGATTTCTGCATCCCCATTGCACCTTGTGTTTGAGGGGAGTTAAGATGGACCTCAGGCACAGTGAAGCAGCACCAACAACTGCCACTCTCTCCCTCTCAAGGCAGTGATGGCCAGCGACTTCGCGGTGCCCAAGTTCCGATACCTCGAGAGGCTCTTGATCGTTCACGGACACTGGTGCTATTCCCGGCTTGCCAACATGGTGCTGTACTTCTTCTACAAAAACACAGTATGTATTTGATGCCAGTGTCAAGGATTTTTGATGTGAAATCCATGAGATTCACAGGACTGTTACCTGAACGTGGTCTGTGGGCTATCCCACAGCCTCCCGTTGGTTTTGGTTCTACCCCACTTGGCTTCTGTGGATTTTTCCCAGGCCTGGTCTGCCCTTGCACCCTCAGTCTCAGAAGTGTTAACTCACTTGCCGCTCTGAGCATAGAAACAGGTGGACCCAAGGAGGAAGTCCACTTGCAGCTTTATAATAGGTAGAGTGACTGTGGGGTCCAGAGGTTTGCATGAAGTCCTCAGTCAGTGAGTGATCGAGGCTCCTTTCTGCCTCCGCCCAGCTGACTCCAGTTTCTAGGCCTTTATTGCTCTGTCCCTGTCTCTCCCAGGAGTGGTTTCCTAGGATGCTCTGATCGGTGCTCTCTCAAAGCACGTGGGCTCGTCTGATGAGTGGAGTGTGGTTGGCAGTCCTGGGCCAGCAGGAGAGGACTCGGCTGGGCTGTGACCCTGATAAGCAGGCTGTTGAGGTTGCCCACCGTCTTTGAGAAGCCTTTCCTCACTGCCATGAGTGTACACACGCCTGTGGCTGCATCGTTGCTTCTGTGTTCATTCATCAACCACAGGCATCATCACGTTTTACCGTAGTTTCCTATTCAGGAAACTTCCACACTAGACACCGACACTCCTCTACAGCTCTGCTACGCTCTGCTACACACCTAGCCCGCTGCACCATCTCAATAAATACATAAATAAAGTACTTTTGCTTATAAATCTAGGATTACAGAACCAGTCAATGAGGTAGTGAAATGGTAAAAATTTTATTGTGAGCTAAACTGATTTCATAGCAGTTTGTTTATTCAGATACAGATGGACTTTGATATAGCAATTATGACATTGAAGCTTTGGGCCCAGATTTAAGGAAGTAGAAATAAATGGCAAAAATCACGTCCACCCTGGGCTGGCAGGAAGGGGTGCCACTCTCTGTGCCGGCAGGTAGACCCCCCCTGGGGCCCACTCATTCTGTACTTGACCTTTCAGTTAGGCTGTACACAGACCTGCTTGGCTCAGGACAGTTCTGTTTCTTCAGGGACTCTGATTCAGGGCCCTGGTCTATTTCCTGCTGACCCTAACATTTAATTCTTAGTTCCTTCACTACTCTGTCCTTGGCAGACAGCTGTGTGGCAGCAGTAGCCTCCAGGATGGACCACATGGCCATCTCAGGACCCTACCCTCCTTGTGAGGTATAGACTCTGCTGAGAACTTGCTGGATTGCTGCTTGTTCTTCTTGCCTCTGATAGGAGGCAAGGAGACAAAGCAAGTAAACTCCTGGGGTAGCTGACTCTTCAGAGTAACCCCGTAGATCTGCCCTGCTGGATCCATAGCTCCAAAGTCAAAGCATGTCTAATTTTATAGGTTACAAGAACAAGAACAAGTGAAGTCACTCAGTCGTGTCCAATTCTTTGTGACCCCGTGGACTGTAGCCCACCAGGCTCTTCTGTCCATGAGATTCTCCAGGCAAGAATACTGGAGTGGGTTGCCATTTCCTTCTCCAGGGGATCTTCCTGACCCAGGGATCAAACCCAGGTCTCCTGCATTGCAGGCAGATGCTTTAACCTCTGAGCCACCAGGGAAGCCCATTTTATAGGTTAGGTCCTGGAAATTAATTCAGATTGGGTTCTCCCTGGGGCTCAGTCCATGCAAGGCTGTGCTGTGCTGTCCCTGACCTCGTCAGATCCCCTTGCTACTGACTGCCTGGCACTGCCTCCCCAGCACCACCCCCTCCTTGCACAGAGCTGCAAACAGAGAAGCTCCCAGCTCTCGAAGGGGTAGGTGGTGCTTTGAGTAAAGATGAGTGGGGCTGGGCAGGCTGGAATCTCTGCCCCATTTCTCTGTCATTAGCTGTGCAATCTGGAGCAAGTTATTTGCCTCCTTTGGATTTTGTTTTCTTTATCTGAAAACAAAACAGAGCATAGGAATTGAACTCTGCTCTCTGCAGTTCTTAACAAAAACTTCTCAGACTGAGGGGGAGGCATTCGATATTTCAGTTGCAGAAGAGACCCAGAGTGGCTACCGGAATGGCCAGTGCCTCCTGTCTGCCGCAGCGAATCTGCCCACGGGGCAGGGAAGGAGAAGGGGCCTCTTTTGATTCTGTGTCAGATGCAAGGCCTCTGTGAACAGGCACTTAATCTACTTGAGAAGTTCAGAAATAATCACTCTGCCTCCCAAACTGAGAAATTCATTTGTTTTCAGAATAAGTTCACCTGCCTTCCAGGAAGGAGTAGAGAAGGAAAGTTTCCATAGCAACAGTGGTTTGAGAAGGCTTTTGGTAGTACATGAAAAAAAAAAAATCTCAATTATCTAAGTACTTTTTTTCCTCTTTGATTCCTTGCTTATTTATGAGTGACTTGCTTATTTATGAGTCACTAGGCTGCACCTGAGGAGACAGAAGAGCCATAAGCAGTGAAAAAGGGAAGAAAGTTAGTGAAGAAGCCAAGTTTGCCAAGTTTCAGGGTGGAGAGGAAGAGCTGCATTAGAGCAAAGACTGAACCAAGGTTTGGAAGATCTGAGTCACTAGAGGTGTTACTCGTGTAGACTGTCTTTTTTTTCTTGATCATTGGAACAAGCCATTTTTTAGGTCAAGAAATGTCTCTGAGCTCTAGCTCAAAGAGGTTAAGTGACTGTCTCAAGGTCAGAAATGTGCACAGCCACAGCTCCAAACCCAACCCCAAGGCCACTGTCTGCAGTGTCCAGCAGAGAATTTTCTTCCTCCATGGCTCCTCCAGGCCAAGACCCCTGAGTGGCTGATCAAGATGGGTTTGTTACTCATTCAGTGACCACTGTCCAGTCATTTGACCCCTTGGACCTTAGTTTCCTTTCCTCTAAATGGGGTGAGCACGCCAGCCCTTCTTGAGCCTCAGATGAAGGAGATAGCTGTTCTTACGGTGACAGCCACCGATGACACTGATGAGCGTCTCAGCATGTAGGGAGCTCTTGTGAGTGCTTCAGAGTGCATTAGCCATGAATTCCCACCGCAGCCCACAGCTGAGTGCCACTGGTATGCCCATGCCATGGACAAGGTCACTGGGGCAGAGTGGCTAAATTATCTGTGCCAGCTTGCATAGCTAGTAAGTGTCGGAATGCCTTGCAGTCACTAAGCTGCCAGCCCCTGCCCCACCCCGCCACCCCCCATATAGCATCAGGATGTTCAGTGACCAAGTAATAGTGGGAAGAGGCTCACCCAGGTCCTCACGCTGGGCATGGGAGGAGGTTCCTCCGTCTCTCTGGACCGCGCTTTCCTGTTTGGGATAGCCGTAGCGACCAGCAGGAATGCCTATAGCTCACCCAGACAGCAGAGTACCTGGCGGAGGGCAGGGCTCAGTCAAAGTCACAATTACCACCCTGCTTGTGTGCACACATCCTCCCCTCCACCGGAGTCAGTAACTCCACACTGTTCCTCATTAAAGAGAGGAAGGAGGCATCCAGGGTGTGGTCCTAGAGGAGCACAAGGAAAGAAGTCTGGCAGTGGGTGATGTACCCAGCTGGCCCTCTTGACATGAGCCACCTAGACCCCGCTAAAGTGTTTTGTTTTTTATGATCTGTGGCCCTTTGGCCACAAGACTGCATCCCTCCAAGGGCTGTTGGTGGGAATCCCCAGCTGCGGTTGCTGCCCTTCGGATGCTGGAGGGATGCAAGAGGGGAGGGAGAGACGGGACCAAGGTGAGAGCCGTCTCTGGAGACATCTCCACGCACAGGTTCAGTCTTTCCAGCCAGACTCTGCGAGCCTCTCGGCCGCCTGGGACAGGAGTCTGTGGGACAGTGGCCCGCGGGGCAGCTCTTGGCCCCTGAGAATCGCCGTCTCACCCTTCCTTTGACCGCAGATGTTCGTTGGCCTCCTGTTCTGGTTCCAGTTCTACTGTGGCTTCTCCGCATCCGCCATGATTGACCAGTGGTACCTGATCTTCTTTAACCTGCTCTTCTCGTCGCTCCCCCAGCTCGTGACTGGGGTGCTGGACAAGGACGTGACGGCCGACGTGCTGCTTGCCGAGCCGCAGCTCTACCGGAGCGGCCAGAACATGGAGGTGAGCCCTGGCCTACGCCGCCCTTTGCGTGGACACCCTGGGCAGACAGAGCAGGGGAGATACCGTATGAGAGCACTCAGATGTGGAATCCCAAATGCAGTTATTTACAAAACAGATCCACTGGTTTTGAAAACAAACTTTTGTTACCAAAGGGGAAATATGGCATGGAGGGGTAAATTGGGAGCTTGGGACCTTAACATACACACACTACTATATATAAAACAGACCACCAGCAAGGACCTACTGTGTAGCACAGGGAATTCTTGCTTGGCATTCTGTAATAACCTATGGGGGTGAAGAATCTGAAGAAGAATATGTGTGTGTGTGTATGTGTGTGTGTATAATATATATATATAAACAGAACTGCTTTGCTGTACGCCTGAAACTTATACAACATTGTGCAACACTGTACAACTATACTCCAATAAAATTTTAAAAATAAAATCTCAAAAAAAAGGACACTAGAAGAGTTAAAACTCTAGAATCTGACCAGTGGGAGGAAAACAATGAATTCTGTCTACTTAACTACAATGAATTTAAGTAGAAAAAGTTGATTGGTTGTGATGGTATCAGGAGTGTATGTATGGGCCCAAACTCATCAAAATGTTTACATTAAAAGTGTGTATAGTTTCTGTATATCAATTTACCTAAAGCTTAAAAAAAGAGAGAAAAGACTTTTTTAAAACTATGTGTGCATGTGTGCTAAGTTGCTACAGTCGTTTCCAACTCTTTGCAACATTATGGACTATATAACCTGCAAAGGTCTACAGGATTCTGTCCCTGGATTCTCCAGGAAAAATACTGGAGTGGGTTGCCATGCCCTCTTCCAGGGGCTCATCTCTCACCCAGGATTAAACCCACAGCTCTGTGTCTCCTGCACTGGCAGGCGGGTTCTTTACCGCTAGAGCGAGCTGAGAAGCTCTTTTGAAAGTATACCAAGGTGAAAACTGTCTTCATACTAAGAGGTTCCAGGAGCCCAAGGAAAGCCCATTTGGAATCCAGTCAAGGACATATGGGATGACTGTAGGAAGGTATTTTTCTAAAACATTCCCAAAAGAAATGTGATTTCCTTTGAACAGGGATTAATGAGAAGATAAACCCATAGGGAAACCCTGGGAAAACCAAGTGAACACAAACAGATAATGTAAATACATGTTTCCATCAATATACTGCATAGATTGGCATGCTGACTCCCAGCTGGCCCTGCTGGTCAGTAAAGAAAGCCACGTCAGTGCTTCTCTTGGGCTGATTGGAATTATACATGTGCCCAGGGAATAGAGCCCCACGTCTCCCACAGTGGTCTATAAATCATTCAGAACTGATTTACTGAAGTGCTGACTTCCCACCAGGCTTCCCAGGTGATGCAGTGGTAAAGAATCCACCTGCCAATGCAGGGAACACAGGAGATAAGGCTTCAATCCCTGGGTGGAAAAGATCCCCTAGAGTGGGAACTGGCAATCCTCTCCAGTATTCTTGCCTGGAAAATTCCCTGGACAGTTCGTGGGATGGCAAAGAGTCAGACCCAGCTGAACTGCTGACTTCCCACGGGCAGCCTGGGACGGGGGCTACTGAGGAAAGGGTAGATGAGGGTCTCTGTTTGTCACCTGGAGGTGCTCCTGTACTCAGCCAAGTCTCACCTCCCAGGTGAGTTTGTTCTGGGGACTAACAGGAAGGGGCTTCCTTTGCTCAGTGCTCGGTAAACGCTCGTCTTGTCTGCTCTGAATGTCCTGTGGGCCAGTGCTCACTCTTGCAGCTCAGAACTCAGCAGGGTCAGATACAGACGTGGGCACCCAGAAAAGGAAGACTCGATTAGCCCATTTTTCAAAGTCACTTTTGTCTTTTCTATGCAGCTAATTGATTTTAACATTAGACATCCATGATTTAATGTTAAAATAACTAATTTTTAAGAAACATTCTAGGGGGTCCACCAACAGACAGAAGTAAAGCCCTGACAAAGTAGAAGGATTCAGGTTGGAGAGGCTGCCAGAATTTCACACTCTAGTCCCTGGCTAGGGAAATCCCTGTGGGATTTTAGAATGCATTTCCTCTTTTTCCTGTTGTAACGGGCCTTGCAGATCCAGATGCTGTCAGTGACCAACTCAGCCTCAAGGGCCCTTGTGGAGCCTTCCCATAGTATTTTTCCACCAGGCCTCAGCCTCTGGGACCTCCCTCTCCAAGGCCTGAGTTAGCAAGTGTTCCTGGGGTGCCCAGCTTGTGCCTTCATGGCCCCCAGAGGGAACTGGAAAACCGTGTGAAGAGATGAGGCCATCCCTGTAATCCCTGTGCTTGTTCTGTGTCTCAGGAATATCGACCTCGCACGTTCTGGCTGAACATGGCCGATGCTGCCTTCCAGAGCCTCGTGTGTTTTTTCATTCCCTACCTGGTAAGTTGGCCCCTGGCCAGGCCTTTCCTGCCAGCTTCATCCGGGGACACGCAGACAGATGACCCCGCTGTCTTTCAGGCCTACTACGACTCTGACACAGACATCTTCACCTGGGGCACCCCCATCACTGCCGTCGCCCTGTTCACGTTCCTCCTGCACCTGGGCATCGAGACCAAGACCTGGGTGAGAACCGTGGAACTGACCCAGAAGGGGGCTGGTCTGTGAGCCCTCACTGACGTGCCCAGTCCGTGAGCTTGAGCAGGGTTTTGTGAAGCCAGGCTCTCTGTGATGAGAACAAACCGAGTTCCTGGGCTGGCCACATGGACCCAAGCCTGAGTGGGGGACAGCTCCAGCCCAAAACCGTGCCTGTCCTGGGCAGCGCTGGGCTCCTACCTGCCCAAGCCCCTCCATCCAGCTCTGCTTAACCCTCCTTCCCCTGGCCCCTAGCTTCCATCGCCCAGCCTGTGTTCATGCTGACCCACCCTGTTCCCACTGTGCCCTCTGAGAACACCGCACCTCCTCTAGGAAGACGAGTCACTTGTGTTGAAACAGAAGCCCTGTTTTTCTCTTTACCCCTCAGACCTGGCTCAACTGGACGGCTTGTGGCTTCAGTGTTGTTTTATTTTTCACCGTGGCTTTGATTTACAACACTTCCTGCGCGACGTGCTACCCTCCCTCCAACCCCTACTGGACCATGCAGACGCTAATGGGCGACCCTGTGTTTTACTCCATTTGTCTGCTAGCACCTGTGGCTGCTCTGCTGCCCAGGTAAGTGTCTGGGACAGTGGCTTTCAGGTCCCACATGGGCTTGGAAAGCACTGTCTATGCTGTGCCCCTGTGCCATTTGAGTCTCAGAAGCTCAAAGGCTTCGCAGCAGCAGTAGCTGACTGTACTCTGTATGTTCTTTCCAGGTTGTTTTTCAAAGCTCTGCAGGGGACCCTTTTCCCTACCCCACTGCAGCTGGGGCGCCAGTTAGCCAAGCGGTCCTCTGGGAAATTCAGGGCTCCCAGAGAGGCCTCTGCACGGGGGCATATCCCGGGAGAAGCAAGGACCAAGCCACCAGGACAGAGGAGCGTCAGTGTGGTGCAGTCCGTCTCCCAGGACTGCAGCTCACGGGTGTCTCGGGGTGCGTGGCAGCTGGCCTGCTCCCCCGAGGCTGGCGGGGAGCCCAGCGCGGTGGACGTGGGCATGCCGCAGAGGGAGGGCACCCTGCCAGATAGGCTGGGCAGCCAGCCCTCGCGGTCCTCCACGCCAGGGCCGGTGGCCATGGAGGGCTGTCCAGGGGGTTCCAGGATGAAACCCGTGAGCGCCAGCCGGCCAGCCCCTCTGCCATCCATCTTCAGCGTGCCCGGCCTCAGCTCCCTCAACTGGATGTCCTCACTGTCCCTGGGCAGTAGGCTGGGCAGCGCCCTGCAGCTCTCCCGGAGTGGCCTGCCCATGGACAAGCGCGACAGCGACTTCCTGCCCAGCTCCACGCCACCCGACCGGGACCTGCATGGCTCAAGCAGGCAGATCACAGACTGCTTGTAGGACCCCCTTCCAAGAAGCACGGCTGGCAGTGCAGAGTGAAAACCTTGAAATGCTCTTTTGTTTTTTTGAAAGATGTTAATATTATTTATGTTTATTATTTGCACAGAGTTCTAGTGAGATATATTTTATATATTTCTGAGGCTGACACAGGAAATGAAAGGTACTGAAAAAAGAAAGTTTATTTTTAAAAAATTTTAAATAGAGTTTACTGAAAAGAAAACTAAGAGCTTTATCTTATATAAAAGTTTAAAGAAGAGTGACACTTGAAAAGGTGTGTTTATATTTATTTTTTCATCTCATTTTATTAAAGAAAATGTGGTCTGTTTGGTTTGCTTCAGTATGTGTGACCTTTGCTTTCCCTGAGTGTAAACATGTATGAGCACAGTGAGCCCCGTTGGGGAGTGTGGGTGGGGTGGAGGGAGGTGATGGGCACACACATGGCTTTGGTGGAGATCCTCACTGTCTGTCTGTCAGTCCCACCACTAGGAGGGCTGGGTCTCTGCTTCTCCAGGAAAGGGAAATTGAAAACTCTGGGAAAGCAGACACACACAGAATTCATTCCAACATTCATTTCTATGCAGGCATTTGGTAAAGATCACCTGTAGGTATTATAATTTCTATGTAGGTTCTTGCCTGTTAAAATCCTAATAAGCAATAAAATCCAATAAGCCTTCACTTTGATACTGAAAAGAAAACTAAGAGCTTTATCTTATATAAAAGTTTAAAGAAGAGTGACACTTGAAAAGGTGTGTTTATATTTATTTTTTCATCTCATTTTATTAAAGAAAATGTGGTCTGTTTGGTTTGCTTCAGTATATGTGACCTTTGCTTTCCCTGAGTGTAAACATGTATGAGCACAGTGAGCCCCGTTGGGGAGTGTGGGTGGGGTGGAGGGAGGTGATGGGCACACACATGGCTTTGGTGGAGATCCTCACTGTCTGTCTGTCAGTCCCACCACTAGGAGGGCTGGGTCTCTGCTTCTCCAGGAAAGGGAAATTGAAAACTCTGGGAAAGCAGACACACACAGAATTCATTCCAACATTCATTTCTATGCAGGCATTTGGTAAAGATCACCTGTAGGTATTATAATTTCTATGTAGGTTCTTGCCTGTTAAAATCCTAATAAGCAATAAAATCCAATAAGCCTTCACTTTGCAAAAAGATCATGTCCAGTTGCCACTGTTGTGTGATGTTATTAATATGTTACCTAATGTTACTAAAGACCTGTTTATGTGCCCAATACACAGGCAGGCCAAACAAACCAAAATGTTGGAGTTTGGAGCAGAGAAATGTTTACTGCCAGACCAAGCAAAGAGATCAGGTGGCTTGTGGTCAAAAACACCATGAACACCCCTAAGGATTTCCACAAAACTTTTTTAAAGGCCGAGTGAGGAAGGGGCATTCCAGGGTCTGTGATCAGCTGTGACAATTCCCTAATTGGTTGATGGTGATCAGTCCTTAGGTGCCAGAAAGTCTGGAGGCTCGTGGCCATCAAGCAGTTCATTTATTCCATCTGGTGGTGGTTCTGGCATCTGAAAAACTCAGGGAATATGCGTCAGATACTATAGGTACTTCAGAGATGAGCTACAGCAGAGGATATGGGGAGGGGTCCGTCCCAGGAAGACCCCGTAGGGTCCTGCTCCTTGCTGCACTAACAGAACATGTTCTGAGTACTCTGGGACACTTCACGGCTGGTTCTTTTAATTCCATGAAGGAAACAGCTGGTGACATGCAGGCTGCAAACTGGGACATTGACACGGGCCATACCAGCACCAGGCATCAGCACCTACAAGACACTTTCTGCCAGGAGGCTGGGCTTTTTACCTTTTTGTCTTATGAGTCACTACTGCCATTTCTCTAAACAGAAAAAGGGAAGGAAGAGATGATAAGAATTTGACGCAGCTGTGTAGTATGTCCTCTTCAGAATCCTCTCTTTGGCTCTGCCAGCCACTGTGAGTTGCCTGTTTGCTCAGCCTGAGGTGTGAAGTGAACAAGATAATGATAGATTCGCTATCACCCCATGAGTGTCCAAATTTATTACAAAGAAACACATTTACGGGAGTGCCAAAATCACAACTGGCTGGTGAACAACCACCTACTGGAGGACATTGGAACCCACGAGAGAAAAGTTACCCCACACCCAAAGGTGACCCACTAACTGGAGAATAATAATTCCAAAGAAGTTATCCCACTATAGTGAAGGTTAGGAACCCCAGGTCAGGCTTCCCAGCCTGGGGACCCAAAAAAGGGACTGGGAATCCCCAGGGAATTTGACCTTAAAGGCCAGTGGGATTTGATTACAAGACTTCTGCAGAACTGAGGGAGACAGACTCCAGTCTTGGTGGGCACCAACAAACCCTTGTGCACACCGAGACTCAAGGAAAGGAGCAGTGTCTCCACAGGAGACTGAGCCACAACTACCTGCTAGAGTTGGAGGGTCTTCTGTGGAAGCATGGGTTGGAAGAGGCTCACCATGGAGACAGAGGGACTGACAACAGCAGTCTGGGAAGGTCCCCTGTGGCGTAAACCCTCTCAGAGGTTGCCATCAACCCAGCTATAGAGCCCACTGATACCAGGGCTGGGTCGCTCAGACCAAAACACTATCAGGGAGGAAGCACAACCCCACCCATCAGCAGATAATTGAATTAAACTTTACTGAGAAAGCCCTTAGTTTGAACATTCTTTGGCATTGCCTTTCTTTGGGATTGGAATGAAAACTGACCTTTTCCAGTCCTGTGGCCACTGCTGAGTTTTCCAAATTTGCTGGCATAAGGTGCAGCACTTTCACATCATCTTTTAGGATTTGAAATAGCTCAACTGGAGTTCCATCACCTCCACTAGCTTTGTTCGTAGTGATGCTTCCTAAGGCCCACTTTACTTTGCACTCCAGGATGTCTGGCTCTAGTTGAGTGATCACACCATCATCATTATCTGAATCATGAAGATCTTTTTTGTATAGTTCTTCTGTGCATTCTTGCTACCTCTTCTTAATATCTTCTGCTTCTGTTAGGTCCATACGATTTCTGTCCTTTGTTGAGCACTTCTTTGCATGAAATGTTCCCTTGGTATCTCTAGGAGATCTCTAGTCTTTCCCATTCTATTGTTTTCCTCTATTTCTTTGCATTGATCACTGAAGAAGGCTTTCTTATCTCTCTTTGCTATTCTTTGGAACTCTGAATTCAAATAGGTATATATCTTTCCTTTGTTCCTTTGCCTTTAGCTTCTCTTCTAAAGTATTTGTAAGGCCTCCTCAAAAACCATTTTGCTTTTTTGCATTTCTTTTTCTTGGGGATGGTCTTGATCACTGCCTCCTATACAATGACATGGAACCTCCATCCAACAATACTTGAACCGTGAATTTCCAGATGTTCAAGGTGGATTTAGAAACAGCAGAGGAATCAGGGATCAAATTGCCAACATCCGCTGGATCATGGTAAAAGCAAGAGAGTTCCAGAAAAACATCTACTTCTGCTTTATTAACTATGCCAAAGTCTTTGACTATGTGGATTACAACAAGCTGTGGAAAATTCTTAAGAGATGGGAATACCAGACCACATCACCTGCCTCCGTATGCAGGTCAAGAAGCAACAGTTAGAACTGGGCATGGAACAACAGAGTATGTCAAGGCTGTATATTGTCATCTTGCTTATTTAATTTATATGCAGAGTACATCATGTGAAATGCTGTGCTAGAAGAAGCACAAGCTGAAATTGAGATTGCCTGGGGAAATATCAATAACCTCAGATTTGCAGATGACACCACCCTTATGACAGAAAGTGAAAAAGAACTAAATAACCTCTTGATGAAAGTGTAAGAAGAGAGTGAAAAGTTGGCTTAAGGGATGGGATGGGGAGGGAGGTGGAAGGGGGGATTCAGGATGAGGGGACACATGTACATTCATGGCTGATTCATGTCAATGTATGGCAAAAGCCACCACAATATTGTAATTAGCCTCCAATTAAACAAATTAATTTTTCCAAAAAACTGACTTAAAACTCAACATTCAGAAAACTAAGATTATGGCATCTGGTCCCATCACTTCATGGCAACTCACTGGGAAAACAATGGAAACAGTGACAGACGTTATTTGCGGGGGTCGGGGGGGCTCCCAAATCGCTGCAGATGGTGACTGGAGCCATGAAATTACAAGATGCTTGCTGCCTGGAAGAAAAGCTATGACCAATCTAGACAGCATATTGAAAAGCAGAGACAATACTTTGCCAACAAAGGCCATCTAGTCAAAGCTATGGTTTTCCCAGTGGTCATGTATGGATGTGAGAGTTGAACTATAAAGAAATCTGAGCACTGAAGAATGATGCTTTAGAACTATGGTGTTGGAGAAGACTCTTTCGAGTCCCTTGGACTGCAAGGAGATCAGACCAGTCAGTCTTAAAGGAAATCAGTCCTGAATATTCATTGGAAGGACTGTTGCTGAAGCTGAAACTCCAATACTTTGGCCACCTGATGTAAAGAGCTGACTCATTGGAAAAGACCCTGATGCTGGGAAAGATTGAAGGCAGGAGGAGATGGGGCTGATAGAGGATAAGATGGTTGGATCACATCACTGACTCAATGGATATGAGTTTGAGTAAGTTCCGGAAGTTGGTGATGGACAGAGAAGCCTGGCGTGCTGTAGTCCATGGAATCACAAAGAGTTGGACATGACTGAGCGACTGAACTGAAGACCTTGATGAATTATTCTTTGACTTAAGGAAATGTTGTGGCTCTTTTGTTTCTCTATCCAGACCACTAACACTTTCTCCATCTAAGTGATAAAGCTGTGTGGTTTTCTTACTATTGTGTGTTCACTGGAACAGTACTTTTAACCTCTTTTAAGAACTTTTCCTGTGCATTTACAACTTGGCTAACTGTTTAGCATAAGAAGTCTACTACTTCTTGGACTATATTGGATTTTGGCATGCCTTCCTCAGTAAGCTTAATCATTTCTAGCTTTTGATTTGAAGTGAAACATGCAACTCTTCTTTCACTTGAACACTTAGAGGCCATTGTAAAGTTGTTAATTGGCCTAATTTCAGTACTGTTGTGTCTTAGGAAATAAGGATCTCTGAGGAGAAGGAGAGAAACGGGAACAGCTGGTCAGCAGAACAGTCAGAAAACACACATCATTTATTAATTAAATTTGCTGTCTTATGTGATTGTATTTCAAGGTCCCCCCTCCAGAAAAGAATTATAACTGTAACATCAGAGATCACTGACCACAGATCACCATAACATATATAATTTAAAAAGATTTGAAATATTGCTAGAATTACCAAAAGTGACAGAGGCAAGAAGTGAGCAAATACTATTGGAAAAAATGATGTCTAAGACTTACTTGATACAAGGTTGCCACAAACCTTCAATTTGTAAAAAAAAAAATGCACTTATCTATGAAACACAAAAAGCAAAGTGCAATGAAAGAAGACCTGCACATAAACCACTGAAGATCTGGTGGGAGCTAATAAGGTTCTCCTTAAGCTGACTGAGCTGGCACCTTACTGTTTCAGAGGAGTCTCTGACTCAGAGACACTACATGTCTTCATGCCAAGGCTATTTCACTTCCACAGAAAAGAAATGTCTAGTCTGTGGTCTGCTTTCTCTTTTTTATGTTCACTCTTTCTATTTATTGACTCCTTTTCCTCTGAAAATGTGCTATCTCCCTCATTCCCTCAAGCTCTTCTTGCCTCTTTCTCCTCTTACGTTATATTTCAAAAATCTTCCTTGGAGACAGACATTAAGTTTGCAAAGACAGCACGACAGAGTTCCTGTTTACAGGGCAGCACAGAAGCCAGAGCTAGGCGGTCACGCGGGTCTCCAGAACCAGGCGATGATTCCAGGTGGGGTGGGAACACACATACAGATGGTCACGCGGGTCTCCAGAACCAGGCGATCATTCCAGATGGGGTGGGAACTCCTGTAAAGATGGTCACATGGGCCTCCAGAACCAGACGATGATTCCAGACAGGGTGGGAACACACATACAGATGGTCACGTGGGTCTCCAGAACCAGGCGATGATTCCAGGTGGGGTGGGAACACACATACAGATGGTCACGCGGGTCTCCAGAACCAGGCGATGATTCCAGGTGGGGTGGGAACACACATACAGATGGTCACGTGGGTCTCCAGAACCAGGCGATGATTCCAGGTGGGGTGGGAACACACATACAGACGGTCACGCGGGTCTCCAGAACCAGGCGATGATTCCAGGTGGGGTGGGAACACACATACAGACGGTCACGCGGGTCTCCAGAACCAGGCGATGATTCCAGGTGGGGTGGGAACACACATACAGACGGTCACGCGGGTCTCCAGAACCAGGCGATGATTCCAGGTGGGGTGGGAACACACATACAGACGGTCACGCGGGTCTCCAGAACCAGGCGATGATTCCAGGTGGGGTGGGAACACACATACAGACGGTCACGCGGGTCTCCAGAACCAGGCGATGATTCCAGGTGGGGTGGGAACACACATACAGACGGTCACGCGGGTCTCCAGAACCAGGCGATGATTCCAGGTGGGGTGGGAACACACATACAGACGGTCACGCGGGTCTCCAGAACCAGGCGATGATTCCAGGTGGGGTGGGAACACACATACAGACGGTCACGCGGGTCTCCAGAACCAGGCGATGATTCCAGGTGGGGTGGGAACACACATACAGACGGTCACGCGGGTCTCCAGAACCAGGCGATGATTCCAGGTGGGGTGGGAACACACATACAGACGCTCACGCGGGTCTCCAGAACCAGGCGATGATTCCAGGTGGGGTGGGAACACACATACAGATGGTCACGTGGGTCTCCAGAACCAGGCGATGATTCCAGGTGGGGTGGGAACTCACATACAGACGCTCACGCGGGTCTCCAGAACCAGGCGATGATTCCAGGTGGGGTGGGAACTCACATACAGACGCTCACGCGGGTCTCCAGAACCAGGCGATGATTCCAGGTGGGGTGGGAACACACATACAGATGGTCACGTGGGTCTCCAGAACCAGGCGATGATTCCAGGTGGGGTGGGAACACACATACAGATGGTCACGTGGGTCTCCAGAACCAGGCGATGATTCCAGGTGGGGTGGGAACACACATACAGATGGTCACGTGGGTCTCCAGAACCAGGCGATGATTCCAGGTGGGGTGGGAACACACATACAGATGGTCACGTGGGTCTCCAGAACCAGGCGATGATTCCAGGTGGGGTGGGAACACACATACAGATGGTCACGTGGGTCTCCAGAACCAGGCGATGATTCCAGGTGGGGTGGGAACACACATACAGATGGTCACGTGGGTCTCCAGAACCAGGCGATGATTCCAGGTGGGGTGGGAACACACATACAGATGGTCACGTGGGTCTCCAGAACCAGGCGATGATTCCAGGTGGGGTGGGAACACACATACAGATGGTCACGTGGGTCTCCAGAACCAGGCGATGATTCCAGGTGGGGTGGGAACACACATACAGATGGTCACGTGGGTCTCCAGAACCAGGCGATGATTCCAGGTGGGGTGGGAACACACATACAGATGGTCACGTGGGTCTCCAGAACCAGGCGATGATTCCAGGTGGGGTGGGAACACACATACAGATGGTCACGTGGGTCTCCAGAACCAGGCGATGATTCCAGGTGGGGTGGGAACACACATACAGATGGTCACGTGGGTCTCCAGAACCAGGCGATGATTCCAGGTGGGGTGGGAACACACATACAGATGGTCACGTGGGTCTCCAGAACCAGGCGATGATTCCAGGTGGGGTGGGAACACACATACAGATGGTCACGTGGGTCTCCAGAACCAGGCGATGATTCCAGGTGGGGTGGGAACACACATACAGATGCTCACGCGGGTCTCCAGAACCAGGCGATGATTCCAGGTGGGGTGGGAACACACATACAGACGCTCACGCGGGTCTCCAGAACCAGGCGATGATTCCAGGTGGGGTGGGAACACACATACAGACGCTCACGCGGGTCTCCAGAACCAGGCGATGATTCCAGGTGGGGTGGGAACACACATACAGATGCTCACGCGGGTCTCCAGAACCAGGCGATGATTCCAGGTGGGGTGGGAACACACATACAGACGCTCACGCGGGTCTCCAGAACCAGGCGATGATTCCAGGTGGGGTGGGAACACACATACAGACGCTCACGCGGGTCTCCAGAACCAGGCGATGATTCCAGGTGGGGTGGGAACACACATACAGATGGTCACGTGGGTCTCCAGAACCAGGTGATGATTCCAGGTGGGGTGGGAACACACATACAGACGCTCACGCGGGTCTCCAGAACCAGGCGATGATTCCAGGTGGGGTGGGAACACACATACAGACGCTCACGCGGGTCTCCAGAACCAGGCGATGATTCCAGGTGGGGTGGGAACACACATACAGATGGTCACGTGGGTCTCCAGAACCAGGTGATGATTCCAGGTGGGGTGGGAACACACATACAGACGCTCACGCGGGTCTCCAGAACCAGGCGATGATTCCAGGTGGGGTGGGAACACACATACAGACGCTCACGCGGGTCTCCAGAACCAGGCGATGATTCCAGGTGGGGTGGGAACACACATACAGATGGTCACGTGGGTCTCCAGAACCAGGTGATGATTCCAGGTGGGGTGGGAACACACATACAGACGCTCACGCGGGTCTCCAGAACCAGGCGATGATTCCAGGTGGGGTGGGAACACACATACAGACGCTCACGCGGGTCTCCAGAACCAGGCGATGATTCCAGGTGGGGTGGGAACACACATACAGATGGTCACGTGGGTCTCCAGAACCAGGTGATGATTCCAGGTGGGGTGGGAACACACATACAGACGCTCACGCGGGTCTCCAGAACCAGGCGATGATTCCAGGTGGGGTGGGAACACACATACAGACGCTCACGCGGGTCTCCAGAACCAGGCGATGATTCCAGGTGGGGTGGGAACACACATACAGATGGTCACGTGGGTCTCCAGAACCAGGTGATGATTCCAGGTGGGGTGGGAACACACATACAGACGCTCACGCGGGTCTCCAGAACCAGGCGATGATTCCAGGTGGGGTGGGAACACACATACAGACGCTCACGCGGGTCTCCAGAACCAGGCGATGATTCCAGGTGGGGTGGGAACACACATACAGATGGTCACGTGGGTCTCCAGAACCAGGTGATGATTCCAGGTGGGGTGGGAACACACATACAGACGCTCACGCGGGTCTCCAGAACCAGGCGATGATTCCAGGTGGGGTGGGAACACACATACAGACGCTCACGCGGGTCTCCAGAACCAGGCGATGATTCCAGGTGGGATGGGAACACACATACAGATGGTCACGTGGGTCTCCAGAACCAGGTGATGATTCCAGAAGGGGTGGGAACTCCTGTAAAGATGGTCACATGGGCCTCCAGATCCAGGAGATGATTCCAGATGCAGTGGGAATGCCCACGCAGATGGTCACACGGACCTCCAGAGCCAGGTGATGATTCCAGATGGGGTGGGAGCACCCATACAGATAGTCACACTGGCCTCCAGAGGCAGGCGATGATGCCAGATGAGGTGGGAATGCCCGTACAGGTGGTGACATGGGCCTCCAGAGCTAGGTAATGTTCCAGATGGGGTGGGAATGCCTGTACAGGTGGTCACATGGGCCTCCAGAGCCAGGTGATGATTCCAGATGGGGTGGGAATGCCCGTATAGGTGGTCACACAGGCCTCTGGAAGCAAGACCAGCTGAGGGAAACAGGTGCAAGTGGCCTGGAGAGGATAGTGTGAAGGAAAGTTCTAGAGAGAGATGCTCTGCGAGGTGATTTGGGAGAGTAAGGAGGCAGGGACTCTCTGAGGAGTGAGAAGAGCCTGTTCAGAATCCTTTGAAGAACCTCAGCTTTTTTGCTATGTCTGCCTCCAACCCTGCACTGAAATCACTCTTGCAAATATATTGAGAATTTATGATTGGCCAAATGGATGTTTTTTCAGGTATATTTCTGCAGACTCCCCAGCAGGCTGGAGGGTAGGCTGGGCCTTGCTTCCGAGAGGCCTTGCCCCCTCAGCGTCGTGGGTGCTCTTCCCTGCCCTCTCCTTGCCAGCTTGCTTCTGAGCCTCATCAAGTGTAGTGCCCTCCTCCTTGGCCCCACTGATTTCCACTCAGCCCCCATTGAGATGACTGGATTGATGGCAAGGTGCCTCACCTGCTAGGAGGGGCATGAGGGCCTGGGCACCCCAGCCTGGCTTCTCCTGCAATGCTCTGCTCCACCAACAACCTGTCCTGGAATCTTTCACTCTGTCAACTCATGGGGCGAGGTGTTCACCAAATCCCATTCACTTTATCTCAGGAATGTCTCTCAAAGCCATAATTATTTCTTCACTCAGCATCACAGAGATGCAGAGACTTCCTCCCTATCTGCTCTCACCACGACACCAGCAGAATTATCTTTCTGAAACACAAATCTGGTGTCTCTTCCCTTAAAGGGCATCTCACAGCAGAGTTCAATCTATAGAATGTGGTTGAGCAGGCCCTTTGAGCCATCCACATGGTTTCAGACATATATGAAAGGCCGGGTAACATCATGGTCTGGGAGACAGAATGGGGAAAGGACCAGGTCAGCTCAGCAGAGCAGCCCCCAGGGCAAACCCGTGATGCATGCATCCCCCTCAGGTGTGACCACCCTGCCTCCTGACTGTGTCTGGTTATTAGTGCTTCAGGCGGAGGTTCTGCCACTGAAGGAGACACTGCCTGCAGAGCCCATGCCAGTGAGGTGGATGTTACCAAGAGGGATACAGAAACCTCGTTGTTTTAAGCCCCTGCGATCCTCGAGACGTTGTTACTCGGTATAGCCCAGCCTGTCCCAATAGACACATCAGAGAAAACAAAGCTGGACAGCAGTTAAAGCAGTAAAATTAGAATTTACTCAGGAGCTATGGCAAGAAGGGAAAGGAGACATCAGTACAGAACCAGGTGCAGTTCTGAACATAACAGAACCAAGGGCCTGTTGGGGTCAGAGGACACAGTTCCTAACAGGAGACAAGGGAGGGGAGATGCTGGCGAAACCAGCCTTACAGGATCCTTGCTGAGGGTGTGCCAGATGAAGCAGAAGTCCTTGGGAGGTATGTGCGGGGGGTGGGGGGGTGCAGGGGGTTGACGAATCTGGTGAGACTTCAAGTGTGACCAGGTGTTGAGGGTTGGAGTTGCTGGTTTAACTGACCGATCAGTCATCTCACTAAAATCTGGCCCTTAGGATCATGCCAAACGGAGGGCCTAGTTGAAGAAGAGCTCAGAGTTGCCAACGGGAGTTGGCCAAGCAGAGACTGTTAGTACGCCTTGTTCTAACCCCCAGTAACACCTGTCAGCCTCGCTCTGTTCTCCTCTGGTAAAGTCCTTCTCCCTCCGTGTGTCATTTCCCCCTTGAAATTCCCATGACAGTTGCGCCTCCTTGCAGTAACATCACCTCTTGTGCATACTTCATGGGGCACTTTTCATTCTGAATTGCAATGAGTTGCTTCCTGACTGTATAACTCTGTCCCTGTAACCCTTGCCAAGAACCTTTCTCACTATCAGCACTCGAAGGGCTTCCAAGTATAAGAAGTCCTCTTCATAAGCACTGTCTCAAAGCCTCTGCTCAAAAGTTTCTATTTCATCCAATTTTGCTGATCAACTTCTTAAGTCTTCCTCAATTACTTCTGGGAATTTGTAGTCAGTCTAAAACTTGCTACCAAGTAAATTGCTTTTACTTTCAAACAAATTGAAAGCATTGAAAAAAAAAAAATCTGGGCTTACATAATGGATTGTTGAGGGGAGGAAATATGATGCACATACAGTTGTTTTCTTCACCCCAAGTTCTTCTTAGAAGCTTTCAAGGCTCTTGCGACACACAGCCTGACAGCTCTGTGAGGGGATGAAATGCATTTACTCCTTCTTGTTTCCAGGCAGCTAGCACAGGGCCCAAGGTGGAGCAGGTGCTCAGCTGATATTCTCTGAACTGAATTTAGTGAGTATGAAAACAGTGCCTATTAAAATAAAAATCCTGCTTCCTTTGCAATCCTAACAGCTCTGTCCTGAACAAAGTCTTTTTTATTCTTCAACTTCTGGAACCAAATACAGGGAGGGCACTCTCTATTTGTTTTGAAAATGGTGTACTGAGTGCTTTTGGGAGCTACAATAAAAGAAGGAAAATGAGGGAAGGGGAGGAGGGGGGAAGGGAAGAGGGGAAGAGGCAGTGAAGAGAGACAGAAGATGATGCTGACAATAATGCACGACAGAAAACTGAGGGGAAAGTGTTAAGCATCACTGCCCAGGCTGATGCGTCTCACGGCATGAACTCGGATGTGCCGGGCCCTCATTATCTACAGCCCTGCAGGGCCCTGGGAGCCGGTGCTCCCACCACAGTGATGACGGGGACAGGCAGGGGCAGCCAGGCAGCCTGCCCAGGACTGAGGCCCTGAGTGGGAGCCAGGGCAGCCTGACCCACGGAGTGCACTCTGGGGGTTCTGACATGTCCACTGCTCCAGAAATGAGGCTATGGTTGCCAGGTTCTGGCTTCCAGCTGGAGGTTCCAGTCTGCAGCGAAGAGGCTGCTGTGAAGCCTCATCATGGTGGAAGTTGGCTCACCCACCCATCTCTGAGGAAGAAGAAAAGGCTGGTGCCAGGACTCCTTTGAACTTCCGTGCCTGTTGCCAACCTCCCTCATCCCCCTGCCCCATCCCCGCCCCCACTGCAGGCCAACCTGCTCCAGCTGGTGCTGGGGTGGCTGGCAGAACTTGTTCTAAACCCAGGGCCCAAGGCTTGCAGTGGTCCATGGCACTGAGGAGAAGCAAGTGGTCACTCCCAACTTTTGCTTTTACTGAGGTATACTTTCCATACAGTAAAATGAACAGATTTTAGTGAACAGTTCTTTAATTTTTTGTAAAGACATAACCATACTCCAGAGGTCCCCACTTGCCTACCCTTATCACTGAACAAATTTCTGTGTCTGTTCTTGAATCTCAGTTTGGTGTCTGACTTCTTAGCCGTGAAATATTTTGAGGGTTATGCATGTTGCTGATGTGTATCAATAATGCTGTTCTTATTGCTGGTTTGTGTTCCATCCCACGATTCTGTCATCAGGTCTCTGGATGATGAACATTTCGAGTTTTCCAGTTTGAAGCTATGATAAACAACCTGGCTAGAAATATTTCTGGCAGCTCTTACTGGGAGTGTGTATTTTTATTTCTCTTAGGTCAGTATCAAAGTAGCACTGCTGAGAGACGGGGTGATAGGGTAAGAAAGCACCAGACTGCTTTCCAGAGGGGTTGTGCCATTTCACACTCTCTCCAGCAGTGTGTTAGTTTCCAGGCTGATCTCAGTCCTAGCCAGATTTTGGAGTTATAAGTCTTTTCAACTTTAGACATTCTAGTGGTGTGAAGTGGTACCTCATAATGTCATTGACATTTTACTGATACGTATGATATTGACCTCCTATTTGTATGTTCAGTGGTTATTTGTGTGCTACCTTCTATAAAGTATTTATTCAATTTTCAAAAGAGAAATTAAGTTCTTTATCATTGAGTTGTCATAGTTCTTTATATATTCTGGATACAAGTACTTTGTGGAATATGTATTATAACTATTTCATCTCCTTTGGGGTCTTTTCTTCTTTGTGGCTCAGCTGGTAAAGAACCCACCTGCAATGTGGGAGACCTGGGTTTGATCCCTGGGTTGGGAAGATCCCCTGGAGAAGTGAAAGGTTATCTGCTCCAGTATTCTGGCCTGGAAATGTCTATGGACTGTATAGTCCATGGGGTCACAAATAGTCAGACACGACTGAGTGACTTTCACTTCACACTTACAGTTTTTGCCTCCTTGAAACATTCTTGCTTTAAAACAGGGCAAAAGCAAGGGCCACTTTGCTTCTAGCCTCTAGCCCCTGTGATCCAGTGGCTAGGATTCTTGGTTTCCATCCAGGTTACCAAGGTTTAATTTCTCGGTAGGGACCCAAGATCTCTCTTCAGGACTGCTCACTGCTCCCCTCTGAGATCACTCCCACTGGACTGATAAACTTGGACAGTCTGGAGTTAAGTGGGGAGGATTCCCCTGGGAGGAGGGGTTTGGTGGGGAGAGAAGGCACTGTGGCAGACAGAGCATATTCTTGGCTATTGTGTCTCTAGTACACAGAGATGACAAGATCTGAGAGGCCCTTGCAGAAATCAGAAGGAACTCTAGAAACTGGACCGCATCCCAGAGTGAAGGCGGAGTTCATTTGACATCAATGGTCTGCCACAGGTGATGGACTTGATTTCTCCTGAATGCCATGTCCCCTGAACTAAAGTGTTGAATAAACAAGTCCCCATTCAAGATAATTGAGATTGAAGACAGTGAAATTCAGTTTTTGCTTGTTTTTAGTGTGGGAAACACAGAAAGAACTTCACAGGAATAAACCCACAAGACTAGTGTGTTGAGACCTATCCCTGACTGCTGTTTCAGAAGGCCTCTTGGTTTTGACCACTGGGACCTGGGGAAGATGAAGCTCAGAAGAATTCTCCAAAAGAACACTGCCATGGGTCCATCTCAGTGTTTCAGGAGAAGGTCCACAGGCTAAATGGAAGAGGAGCTAACGACTGCAGTGTCTTCATAGTGAGCTGTGGACAGCTTGTGGCATCTTCTTTGTCTCATCATCATCCATAACTTTCCATACGATCACTGAACCTTGCGTTGGTTTGCGGATCTCTTTTCTCTAAGACTTGCATTTGATTGGAAGGAAAAAGCTAGAGGAGGATAAACATCTTCATATTTCCTCTTGGGCTGTTGCAGATAAACACATGTATATCAGGAAAGGGTCATCACTCCCTTCTCCCTGGCCTTTCCTGGGTGGGCCTTCTCTCTCTGAGAGGAGAGATGGTTTAGGACAGAAGCTATTTCCTGAGAAGCACAGTAGAAAAAACAAGTCCTTTGAGTCCTTGCTTTGATTCCTGCAAGTGGTGTGAATTTGTATGAGTTACTTAACACAGATGTCATAATGTATCCCCATCCATAAATTAGAAGTAATTATATCTTTACCTGTTCAGGAGAATTACTATAAGAATGAAATGAAATCATTTGGAGATGGACTGTTTCGTGGGACCCACACAGAAATCACTACCAAATCCATTCACCTATCAATCTATCTGTCCCCCTTCTTTCTTATGTGTGTGTGTATGTCCATCCATCCATCTGTCCATCAGACTCCCCATCTTCTACTCACCACTTAGCTCTCAACATCAGGCAGACAGCTGACTCCAGACCCTGGGATGATATGTCAGCTATCTAATGGCATCACTGACCTGATGGACACAAGTTTGAGTAAACTCCGGGAGCTGGTGACAGATGAGGAGGCGTGGCGTGCTGCAGTCTGTGGGGTTGCAAAGCGTTGGACATGACTGAGCGACTTAACTGAGCTGAACTAAATGGCATAAAACTGCCAACCATGGTCAGAGGACTTACTAAAAGTGGAAGCAATATGATTAATAAACTGTTTGCCAGGTATCAAGGAAAAAATTGCCTCAATGGTTATCAGACCTGGGATGTTTTAGTGGCTCTGGGGGATTTGCTGAAGCACCACTTTTCAGTGCGTCTGCTGGTCTACAAATCCAGTTGACTGTGTTTCCTCTGGGTGCTGATGGCTTGGTTGAAGAGTTCACTCCCAGCTGGGAAAGGAGTAGGTGGGGCAACAATTCTGTGCCTGATGTTGAATTAGGAGAACCACTGCCAAAAATGCCTTCATGGCAATTTTTAAAAGATGACAAACCCACAGGCACACTAAAAATCACCATATATCACAACTTTTCTGCAATACTTCCAGAATTTATGCTAAAAAATAATCCTCATAATCCTCCAAAACAGAGCACTTATTCAGTGGCAAAGTTGGTTAATAGTTAACTGTCCCCCTCCATGTAACAGCACGTTGCTGCAGGGGCCTGAAGCCTAAGGCTCTCCTCTCCTTGCTCTTTGTCCACATCTCTCCTGTACCTACTTGGAATAAGCTTCTCTTCTGCGCACACAGCACAACTGTGTATTGTTCCTTAGAACCAGCTGCTTCTCTCTTACTCCTCTTCCTATGGGAGGTGAAACTCTTATCTTCCAGAGTCCTTCTCTTGCCCTGTTTCATCTGCTGAACTGTCCTATTTGATCTTGTGTCCTGTCAAGAGCTCCATCAAGGGACTTCTGCATCAAGTAAGGCCAGATGCTGCCCAGGAAGCAATTCTTACTCAGTCTTGATTGGCTGTTACAATCACCTGGGGGCTAAAAATATCCACCTGCCCAGGTGCCCTGCAAACTCCAGATGGGGCCTGCTAAGTTCTAGAAACCTTGTCCTGTTCAGCCCTTCCGTCTTTGTGCTTAACCAACCATGGTTTCTGCTAACAAGACAAACGTCCAACATGAAAATGAGGTTGCATTCATTTTCAAATTAAGGAGAAAAAATAAAGTGAGTAGAAAGAATTTTCACAAATTTAAAAATTTTCCTATAAGTTTTCTTAAAACTTTCAAGTCTTTAATACTGCCTATGTGAATTAGAATATGTTGTTGCTCAGTCGCCAAGTTGTGTCTGACTCTTTGCAACTCCTTCAACTGCAGCACACCAGGCCTCCCTGTTCCTCACCATCTCCCGGAGCTTCCCCAAGTTCAGGTCCACTGAGTCAGTGATGCCATCCAACCATCTCATTGTCCATCACCCTCTTCTCCTTCTGCCTTCAATCTTTCCCAGGATCAGGGTCTTTTCAGTGAGTTGGCTCTTCATGCCAGGTGGCCAAATTTTGGAGCTTCAGCTTCAGCATCAGTCCTTCCAATGAATATTCAGTGTTGATTTCCTTTAGGATTGACTGGTTTGATCTCCTAGCTATCCAAGGGACTCTCAAGAGTCCAGTACTACAGTTCAAAAGCATCAATTCTTCAGCACTCAGCCTTCTTTATGGTCCAATTCTCACATCTGTACTTGACTACTGGAAAGATCATAGCCTTTACTATATGGCCCTTTGTTAGCAAAACAATGTCTTGGCTTTCTAATATGCAGTCTAGGTTTGTCATAGCTGTCCTTCCAAGAGACAATTGTCTTCTAATTTCAAGACTGCAGTCACCATTTGCATTTATTTGAGAACCCCAAAAGAAGAATTAGAATATAACTAAATATATTGATTGATTTTGCTTGCATTATGTTTTATTATTTTACATGAGATATAAAAACTCTTCATGATGTTAGAACCCCATATGCTCAGCCAATGGAACACATTTGCAATGATGCTGATATTTGCTTCTGGATGGGATATTGGCCAGGGTCCTCTAAAGAAATAGATCCAACAGGATGGAGGGAGGAGTGAGGAGAGAGAGAAAGAGAAATCCACAGGGCAGGCCTAGAGATGCAGGGAAGCGTTGATGCTGTAGTTCATGTCCAAAGGCCTTCTGAAGGTTGAACCTTTCTGGCTTAAGGACAGTCAGCCTGATCTTTCTTGAGGCCTCAACTGATTGGACAAGGCCCAGTCACTCCAAAGAGGGACATCTACTTTATTCAAAGTAGTAGTACTGATTTAAAAGCTAACCTTATCTAAAAAACACCTTCATAGCAACAAGTAGACTAGTGTTTGATCAAATGTCTGGGTATCATGGCCCAACCAAGTTAACACATAAAATTACCCATCACAGATAGAACATGTGTGTGCCTCGTACATTACACTCCAAGAAACTGCCTCGGAGTGAGGGAGGAGGGGTGAATGTGTGGGAAGCTACCACCTAAGCTGTGGAGTCCAGGATAGACCAGAAGAGCTGGAAGGTGCTATCGGGGGGTGGGGAGGAAAGGAAGGCAGGCCATAGCCTTGCCATGGAGGGAGTGCTCAGCAACACCAAGGGGCTGCCTTCCCACCCACAGAAGGTGGGCTGCAAGGCACCTCCCAGGAGAGTGGAGGCTCCACCAGCGTGGGGTCCTCTGGAAGTCGTCACCACACATTCGCAGGTGGTGGTACTGTGATTTTCATCCTCATCTCATAGGTAAAGTTGCTGAAGCACAAAGTGAACCCACCACCCAGGTGCACACAGCAGCCACATGAAGATCCAGGACCAGGGCGAGGGCTCCTGCTCGAGTTAGAGATGCTTTCCCTCTTCACCATTCAGCCTCCCTCTGCATGAGAGTGAAAAGAGCCCTAAGAACTCAAGGCTGACATGGTCGAGACCTTGGAGGAAGGATATATCAGCTACATTCTTTTCTCACTCAGCCCTTGTGTCTCAGCAAAGGAAAGAAGAGCTGCCTTTCCAAGCCCAAGACAAAGGCACCTACTTCTGTGCTTGTTGGCATTAAGGGGAGGATCATTTGTCCTGTATCACTTGACAGATTGTGGCTTCAGTGAGAAGATACTGATTGCTCCATACCTGGCCACTCCCCATCACTGGAAATTTCCCAGTGATGGTTTCCCTTTCTTGCAGAGGTCCGTTTCTTCTTCTCCAGTCTAGAAACCAGTTGTCCCAAGTGAACACATCTTGGGGAGGACAAGTGTGGTGGCAGCAAGCCGAGGGGAGGCTTCCTGGAGACTCAGGGATGTGGGAGCTTGTGTCCCAGCCAGCGCAGCTTCTCTGCAAACAGCAAGTGCCAGGGGAAGACCAAAAAAATGCTCTTCACTTTGACAGACCAGCCTGTCTTGTGTTTGCTCAGGGCCTGTCTTGAGTCAGCAGACCTGGTGCTCTCCTTGACACCCACACACCCGCACTGGGAAAGGGAAACAGTCCATTGAAACTGGTGCTCTAGAAGCTCTTGACCTTTGGCTGCTGCAGAGGTTTGGATGTAACTGGGAGGGAAGGGGTGCCGCCTGGTCAGCGAGATTATAGGCACAGCCCCGGTGAGGAGTGCGCCCCATCGAGTGCAGCACCACTGTCCTGAGAGCTTGGCAGCCACTGGGGTGGAACTCTGTGACCACCCAGACCTGCTGGATCATCACCCGCCTTTCCACCAGTGGTGAGTTTGCATGTGGAGTTTGAGAAATATAGCTCTAAAGAGGAGCAAACCTGTTGCTTCCTCAGAAACAGGTGGTGATGAGGGGGGGCTCAAAGCAGGCGCACACATAGGTTTCAGGGAGCAAAGTGACACAGTTGAGTCTCCTGTCCTCTGCCTGTGGCCTGGGGCCACGGTCCTGCTGGGAGGAGAGCCAGGGCCCCAGGGTGGGCATGGGACACCCCACGGGTGCTCAGGCAGTGTCAGGACTTGTGCCAGCTTGGGGTGCCCCTGACAGCCCATCGCCTGCCTCAGCCCTTCCCCTGCTTTGAGTGAAGGGTATATTTTTATTAATTTGCAAACCATCATACACACTAAATAGTGATTCCTAAATATGCTGCTAGCCTCTCCAATTGGTATCCAGATGTGATGATTAAATGACCACGACAGCAGTACTTCAAGCAGGGGTGTTCTCAGAGGGCTCAGGTGGAGATGAGGGGAAGGTGGGGTCAGGAATGGCTGCTGGCTTGTGGAAACACTGTGGGGAAGAGGCTCCCACGCTGGCTGCAGGTGTGTGACCCTGGGGCCGGCTGGCACTCACTAGGCTGGGCCTTGGCTCAAAGGGATGTCCCTGTGCTGAACCTGCCCTAGCCTCCTCCCTGCCCTGATGCTGTGAGTCTGCCTTCTTGAGACTGGAAGGGGAATTATCGATGCTGGCAGCAGTGGCTGCTGCCGGGCAGACAGGATGGTCGTCCAATCCGCACAGGCCACGGTCCTGCTTGGACTGTTCTCAGGTGGAAGACGGGAACTGTGGCTCTGGGAGCCTGAACCACAGCCCCTCTCAGAGGACAAGTTACCCTGAAGGAAGACAAACAGGACTTTAAAGAGGGAGGGCCATACCTAGAGACCCCACAACCACATCCGCCTTCTGGATTTGGTGGTGGCTTCCTGGGAACGCCAGACCAGAGTCACAGGAAAGAGGCAACATGTGCCTTTCCCCTAGGTCCTGTGGTCTGGGTGATGGGATTGAGGCCATTCTGGGACTCAGGTCTCGGCTACAGATGCCAGCCTCTCCAGGCAGCACAGGAGACCAGGAGGCCTGCCCACTTCCAGTGGGGGCTGCAGAGCCTCAGGAGGATGTGCTGCAAGAAAGACTGTGCACCCTGGGATCTGTACACCCTCCCTGTGGCCACCTTCTAGAACATCAGGCCATCCATGAGAGACTCAAGCTCACCCACCTGTGTGAGGAGAAGGCAGCCATGTTTTGGCATATGCACTGTCTCAGCCACGCCCTGTCTCACACATATGCACAACCACATAAACACATATGCTCACCCACATTGACACAGTCACCGCAAGTCACCCAGACAGCTACACTGAGAAACCACATGCCATCCGGTCCACATGTGTTTCCTGAGGCCCCCTGTGGCAGTCAGCCAGTGAATGGCACTCCCAGAAGAACACAAAGGTGAGGCCTGGGGTCTCCAGAGGCTCTGTGCTAACCCCATATGAGACCACGGAACTGGGCCCTGTGTGCATGGAAGCTGAGGGTCTGGCTAAGGGGTGGCTCTGGCCCTATAAGGCTCAGACTCCTTAACTGACTCAAGCTGACAGAGACGGGTTGGGGAGACTGCAGAGCAAGACCCTCCTGCCCAGAAGTGCCCTGAGGCCCTGCCCAGAGGGAGGGTGCTGAGTGCCTGGCCATGGCTGGCCTGGGTCTGCTTCCCAGGAGTTCCAGTACTCAGCTTTGAAAAAGGTGGCTCCTGGGTTAGGTTCCGTGGTGGACAAATACTGAAAACAGTAGCCACTAACTCTCTCGACTCTTCTAGGGTCACAGGGTGTACTCAGCAGAAATGTAAGAGATTTTGTAATTAACATGTCAGATTCCTACTGCAAAAACAACCCAAACAACGTCCGTGCAATCTTTGTGCTAGAGCCGGTCTCCCTCCTGGACCATGAAGCCCAGCTACAGTCACAAAGATGAAAATGTGGGAGCGGCCAGAACTGTCAGCAATCAGACACCTGCCCCTTCACAGGTGGAAGTCCCTCCCTTGAGCAGCCCTGCCTGCCAAACCATCCTTCTCAGCTAGGCACCTAAAAAGTATACTTAGGGAAATTGGTGGTGACAAAAAAAATCTTCTGTTGCCTTCTTGGTTGATCTCAAATGGACATCCTATCAGGCATAACAAGGGCTTGTGTGACCCCAGTCTGCTGCCCCTTTGTTACCTTGCGAGGTGGTGGACGTGTAGCTTGTCCTGCTCCTAGACTGCAAAGCTCAGCTTCTCCTCCAAGACCTGCCCATTGTGTGCACTTGTGTGAGGCAGGAATTCATAGATAAGCATCAGGATAGCAGATGTGTTGCTCTAAATTTTTCCAACAGAGCTGTCCTTTAACCAGGATCTCTACACTGGGCCAATAGTGAGATCCTAAATTCAAGGAAAGATATTGTCTTTTGCATCGGAGCATCAAATGCTATTTAGTTCAGTTCAGTTCAGTTGCTTAGTCATGTCCAACTCTTTGCAACCTCATGAATGGCAGCACACCAGGCCTCCCTGTCCATCACCATCTCCCAGAGTTCACTCAGACTCACGTCCATCAACTCCATGATGCCATCCAGCCATCTCATCCTCTGTTGTCCCCTTCTCCTCCTGCCCCCAATCCCTCTCAGCATCAGAGTCTTTTCCAATGAGTCAACTCTTTGCATGAGGTGGCCAAAGTACTGGAGTTTCAGCTTTAACATCATTCCTTCCAAAGAACACCTAGGGCTGATCTCCTTCAGAATGGACTGGTTGGATCTCCTTGCAGTTCAAGGGACTTTCAAGAGTCTTCTCCAACACCACAGTTCAAAAGCATCAATTCTTCACTGCTCAGCCTTCTTCACAGTCCAACTCTAACATCCGTACATGACCGCGTCACTATTATGGACCAGAAAAGCTAAAATAAGCTCACTGCAAGCCTTCTAATCTATTTATAAGGCCTCCCATGCCTGCCTGATTGTCACTTCCTTTGTGGCCACTGGCGTCACACTGGAGCCCTTGTTATGTATGATAGGTTTTCTAGGTGGTGCTAGTGGTAAAGAACCCACCTGCTAAAGCAGGAGACTAAGAGAAGCACATTCCTTCCCTCAGTTGGGAAGATCCTTTGGAGGAGGGGATGCAACCCATCCCATATTCTTGCCTGGAGAACCCCATGGACAGAGGAGCCTGGTCCATAGGGTCCCACAGAGTTGAACACAACTGAAGTGACTTAGCGCAAATGCATGCAGAATTTTTCTAAAAGGAGTTTTGTACTCATTACAGAAACTCAGAAATTTAGGTTTTACCTATTTTTGAGTCTTTGAACTAAAAAGAGGGGGGGAAAGTCAAGGGAAGACATTGTCTTTTGCTTCGGAGCACCAAGCACTATTACGTCGTCACTATTATGGACCAGAAAAGCTAATATAAGCACACCGCAGCCTTCTAATCTATTTATAAGGCCCTTCCTGTCTGCCTGATTGTCACTTCCTATTATTTCAAAGTCACCTTTGGTCTCAGTTTGTATAATACCACGAGCTGTATTATACCATCCTGCCCAGGAACTGTTATTTAGCTCTTGATACTGTCCAAGTGGTGGCTTTTATGAACCATGCTGACAGATCCAGCCTTCCGCAGGAGCACAGATTTAAAAGGAGCCCGAGACACAAAGGGAGCGTGCTATCACAGCCCTTTCCTCTGCTAGAGCTCCAGGGGTGGGGCCGGGGGCAAGCTCTGTCCCCATTGCTGTTCCCTGGCCTTTCTCTCATCCTTGCATCCCTCCTGACAGCCAAGGGCAATGAGGCTGGTCCCGGTGGATTTTCACAAAGAAGGAAAAGGAGCCCCACATGCAGCCTTGACCTGTTTCCCTTCCCCATTCCCCACCCCCAAACAGACAGGCCTGCAGAGCAGCCAGGTGCCCCTAGTACCTCCACGCCCCTCCCTTCAGTGCACAGGCAGAACCCCAAGCCAGAGCTGACCCCAGGATCCTAGAGGTCACACTGGGCCACATGGTCTCCTCTTTCTTCCTGTGACCTGTTGTTGACTTCATTTGAGCTGAGTCCTGTCTGAATCTCAGCCGTCTCAGCCTGCAGGTCATGCAGGGCCCATGGGTCAGAGTCTCCATAGCCTCTGGCCTCCATTGCCCCACCCACATTTTCTCTCCCATCCTCTTCCCAGGAGCCTAGTTTCCCTCTGATATTTTACAGAAAGGCTTATAATTTTATATTTTGTATTTAATAAGTTTTGTTTTCCTTCTTTCGTTAGTACTAATTAATTTTATCTTCACAAAAACATCATTTGTGAAGCAACATGCAAGCAGGAACTCTTACCCTCACTTCACAGATTGGGACCTGAAACCAGAAAAAAAGGCAAACGTGCTAAGACCACACAATGAGGAGGAGCCGGGAATCTCCAGAGTTTCAGGGGACTTCAGAGCAGCGAATATACAAGGCTTTCCTCAGCCTGCACTGCTTTTGTCATGAAAGTAATGCCTACTCATTCTAAATTCAGAATATCTTGGTTGTTCTATATTTTCTCATTTGGCAGGCAATGAAAGAACAATCACTGTCTAGGGAAAGTGCACACATTCTTTGTTTCTTTTTATTCAAAAAACCGCCTTTTAAAAAGTTACAAATCCCTGAGAAGGGCCAAAGTAGGGTGTACATTCTGCCACTTGTACACAACATAATTTTCAGGGCATATTTGCATGCTCAGTTGTTCAGTTACGCCTGACTGTTTGCGACCCTATGGACCATAACCCACCGGGCTCTTCTCTCCATGGAATGTCCCAGGCAAGAATACTGGAGTAGGTTGCCATTTCCTCCTCCAGAAGATCTTCCAGACCTAAGGACTGAACCAGCATGTCACCTGTCTCCTGTATTGCAGGTAGATTCTTTACCACTCGATGACAGGTAGATTCTTTATGACATTTGTGGTAGGAGGGGTGCAATCATGATAAAATCAAACCCCATACCCACTGGGGGGCCAACCCACAAACTGGAGAACAATAATACCAAAGAAGTCCTTGCACTGTTGTGAAGATTCTAGGCCCTGGGGATATGCAAAGGAAGTGGAAATCCCCAGGGAATCTGACTTGGAAGGACAGTGCGATTTGGTTACAGCACTTATGCAAGACTGGGGGAAACAGAGACTCTTGAAGGACACAAACAAAATCTTGTGTGCACCAGGACCCAGGAGAAAGGAGCAGTGACCCTACATGAAACTGAGGCAGACTTGCCTGTGAGTGTTTGGAGGTCTCCTGCGGAGTCATGGGTGCAAGCAGCCCGCCGTGGGGACATGAGGTGTGCGTCCTTTTTGGAGGTCACCAGTGGCCCTACCATAGAGACTGCAGACTCTAGAACTGGGTCGCCTCAGGCCAAACAACCAACAGGGAAGGAACACAGCACTACTCATTAGTAGACAATTGATTAAAAATTTACTGAGTGTGATCCAGCCCACGAGAGCAAGACCCAGTTTTCCCTACAGCCAGTCCCTCTCATCAGGAAGCTTCCACAAGCCTCTCACCCATCAAAGGGCAGACAGAAAAAGCAAGAACTATAATCCCGTTTATGACAGTAGCATTAAAGTTGAGGGGAGAATATTCAATAAAAGTAGGTTGATATAAAGAAAAGGCTGGTAGGCATAAGAAATGGAGTATTTCTTGCCGTGTCAGTAAGCAAGGATGTCAGTCAACAGCGATGACTGTGATCCAGCCGCCCTTGCCTACAGCCACTCCCTACAGTGAGCGCTGAGGAACTCAGGAAGTGAAGAAGCGCAGGATGCTCACTACAGACAGCTGAGGAGCATATAACAGGAATGATTGCCGTGAGCCCAGGCTCTTGCATCTTCCCATACATAGAAAACGGCTAGATTCCTTCATTTCAGAAATCTAGTTTTCTTTAACTCACAAAAATACTTTCTATGTTCAGACAACCTGCCCTTTGTCGCAAACTCCTGTATAATCTGACTCCTCCCCTCCACCTCCTTGTAGCAGTTTTCTCAAGGTCATGTGAGATGCTGTCTCCTGGACTTGAAGCCCTAAAAATTCCCACTGAATAAAATATAACTCTTAACTTATAGGTTATGACTAATTTTTTTTAAGTCAACAAGTGTTCTGGGAGAGTGCTAATTACAGGAGTAAAGGATGTTTGTCCAACCCAAAGCTGTCTGAGCTAGGCAGTCAGGATGCTGAAGAGAGAATCACTGATAAACGAATGAAATCCATTACAAATCATCAGGTGGGAGGCGTCTTGTACAAAGGTGTCCATGTGAGGTTAAGACAATCTCAGAGGCTGAGAAGACCCCTACCCTGTGATTCTCACAGTCTCTCCAAGAAGGGCCCCATGAGGACAACGCAGCAGAGAAGCCCTGGGGCAGTTCTGCCAGTTATTCCTCTCCTCCCAGGATCCTCCTCTCCTCCCAGGATCCTCCTCTCCACAGGCCCCTGGACTGCCTCCTGCAGGGGTGGCAAGACACTCACCCCATGTCACCACGCGAGGGCCACATCAAGGGAAAAACCTCTCTCTCCTGAAGGGTATGCCATTTTTACCATTATTAGGCTTTGAAATCCAAAATTCATTCTGAAGATCTGTAGTCTTCAGAGCGATTCAAAGTTTGAATGCAGATCTCCAACAGGTGTTCCAGTGGATCTCATTCATGTGGACAACTTGATGCTGGTTGGGCCAAAGGAAGGACTAAAGTAAGCAGAAATAATAAAAGCAGCTCTACCTGTACACACCCACAGACCCCTGCCTACAGGAGCAGGTGCAGAGTTACAAAGGTCCAGTCCAAAGTAGCAGAGCTGTAAGGACCAACCTGATGAAAATCTGTGCCCCACGGTTACAGAATGCACCCCAGAGGAGCAGCAGGTGGGCCAGTGGAGGAGAGGCACAAAAATCCCAACAGAAGATTCTTGTGCTGCCTGCTGGGTTCCCAGGTGACTGCCGCAGGCTTACAGTTTACAAAAATTCAGGCTAGCTTTTTAAATTCTTCCTTTCTTGCTTTGCAACAATGAAAATATGAAGTGGAGCTTTGTTATGAGTTGACTTGGTAGCCCTATTTACATATAGAATTCTTACTGCCAAAACCTGAGAATGTTGTCTACAGTGACCCAGGGTGATTAGCAAAGATGAGGTCACTCTTGAGTGGGGTAGGCCCCTCAACCAATATGACTGTTAACAAAAAAGAACACCACATGAAGAGAAAGAGAAAATGCACACAAAAGGAAGGAGATGGAGAGAGACAGAGGGAGAAGAGGCTGAGTGCAGATCAAGGTCTCAGAAAGAACAAACCCTGGTCATACTTTGGTCTCAGACTCTTGGCCTCCAGAACTGTGTGGAGTATCCTGCTGTTTAAGCCTGCCCGTCTGTGGCAGCTCCTAGGCCACAAGTATATGCTTCATGTAAATTCTTTGTGATACACATGAAGAAAAAAAACTTTTAAAACAGAAAACAAGTACAATAAAAAAAAATGCCTGAAATGCAGATGATCCCACCTTAATGACAGAAAGCAAAGAGGAAGAAACTCAAGAAACTAAAGAGCCTTTTGATGAAGGTGAAAGAGAAGAGTGAAAAAGCTGGCTTAAAACTCCACGTTAAAAAAATGAAGATCATGGCATCCAGTCCCATCACTTCATGGCAAATAGATGGGAAAACAATAGAAACAGTGACAGACTTTACTTTCCTGGGTTCTAAAATCACTGCAGATGATTACTGCAGCCATGAAATTAAAAGATGCTTGCTTCTTGGAATGAAAACTACGACAAACCTAGACAGTGCATTAAAAAGCAGAGACATTACTTTGCCAACAAAGTTCTGTATAGTCAAAGCTATTGTTTGCCTGGTAGTCATTACAGATGTGAGAGTAGGACCGTAAAGGAGGCTGAGCACTGAAGAATTGATGCTTTCGAATCATGGTGCTGGAGAAGACTCCTGAGAGTCGCTTGGACAGCAAGGAAGTCAAGCCAGTCAATGATAAAGGAAATCAACCCTGACTTCATTGGAAAGACTGATGCTGAAGCTGAAGCTCCAATACTTTGGCCACCTGATGTGAAGAGACAGCTCATTGGAATAGACCCTGATGCTGGGGAAGATTGAGGGCAGGAGGAGAAGGAGGCAAGAGAGGATGAGATAGTTAAAGTCATCATTGACTCAATGGACATGAGTTTGAGTAAACTCTGGGAGATAGTAAAGGACAAGGAAGCCTGGTATGCTGCAGTCTATGGTGTCATAAAGAGTGGGACATGACTGAGCAACTAAACAACAACAACATAACTCAAGGATATATTTCCATCACATAATCTAAAATTAAAATAAATTTCTTCCAAAACACTCTTGACTGAGAAACTTTATTCTGGTATATGCTGTGCAAAAATGGATTAGACACAGTGTCTCTTTCAAGAGTTTATTCAGGTATAATCAACGTACAATAAGCTTCACATATGTTAAGTATACAAACTGTAAAATTGTAAACCGTGAAAGTTGAACACAACCAAGACAGTGAACAGAACCATCTCTTCCAGAAATTTCTTCTGTTACCTCTGCAATCCTATTCCTGTTCCCTTCCTTCCTTTCCTCCAGTCCCAAGAAACCAGTGATCTGCTTTCTATATTTTCTAGAATTTTACATAAATGGAATTAAGGCATGACATTTTTATATTCATTTCCCTTCTTTCAGCTTAATTATTTTGAGATGTTTTTCTACTATCAGCTTCAGTTCAGTTCAGTCGCTCATTCGTGTCCGACTCTTTGCGACCCCATGAATCGCAGCCCGCCAGGCCTCTCTGACCATCACCAACTCCTGGAGATCACTCAAACTCATATCCATCGAGTCGCTGATGCCATCCAGCCATATCATCCTCTGTTGTCCCCTTCTCCTCCTGCCCCTAATCCCTCCCAGCATCAGAGTCTTTTCCAATGAGCCAACTCTTCGCATGAGGTTGCCAAAGTAATGGCATGTATCAATAATTTATTCCTGTTTACTGTTGAGTAGTAGTCTACCATATGGATATGACTTTATTAATTTCTTGACAGGCATTTGCAATATTTCTAGTTTTAGGCTATCCAAATGTACTGCTGTGAACATTTGTGTGTTAAGTCTTTGCAAGGACAAAGGTTTCTTCTCTCTAGGGTAAATATCTAGGGATGGAATGGCTGGCTCATATAGCATGTGTTTAACTTTTTAGGAGGTCACCGGATGACTTTTAAAAATGCTATAGCTTGTTATGTGTCCACCAGCAGTGCATGAGTGTTCTGGTTGTGCCACACACTTGCCAGTGCTTGTAGGGTCCATTCTGTTCTCATACGTATGCAATGGTGTCTCACTGCACAGTGCAGGAAATTTGGTGTGAGCCATTCCCCAGAGCCTTATGATGGAGACCCTGTGGAACCAGGATCACAGGTAAATGATGGACCTGTCTTTGCTAATGAATGAGAGAACAGTAAAGATGGTGCTAAAAAGTGTGATTCCTTTCTTTCTGACACACAAAATAAATTCTAGGTGGATTACATCTACATGTTAAAAATATGTCCGGATAAACAACAAGGTCCTGCCATATAACATGGGGAACTATATTCAGTATTCTGTGACAAACCATAATGGAAGAGAATATTAAAAAAAAAAAAATATATATATATATATATCTAAGTCACTTTGCAATACAGCAGAGTATCACAGCATTGTAAATCAACTATACTTAAATAAATGTTTTTAATATTTAAAAATTCCAGGTAAAAAGAACTATTGTTTGTTCCATAGCAAAAATATGAAAACGTCCTGGGCTCCAGTCACACAGGGCTGCTGACCATCCCTGGGAATACTGAGCCCTTGTACATGTCAGCAGCTTTGCCGTATGTCTCTGCCAAGAAGTGCTTCCTTGTATTATCCACCTCCAACAACTCCTCCTCACTCTGAGGATCCACAGTGAATAGGTGCCTCATCCCTGTGAACCAGCTGTTAACTCTCAGCCTGCGTGTTCTTACAGTACCTGTCACATTGCTTGAAATGAGCAAGTTATAGAGGTTGGCCTCCATGCATCTGTGAGTCTCTGCTGGGTGTAGAATTTGCATTTGGGGGACTGTGTTCCTGGTACCCAGCACCAAGCAGGAACCAACCAGTGCGTGCCTAATAAAAGGAGGAAGCATGTGCTTGTGTTTGAAACACACAGGACGTTGTAGTGGGTAGCCATCCAACCCTGAGTGAGCTTAGCTCACTATCACAGCCCTGGACTGTCTCAACCCTCCCTATCACAAGCCTAGACCCCATGACTGGGCACTCCTGGCTCCACCTCCCCTCAGGAAATCCACGGGTTGCTGTTGAGATCTCCAGGCCCTTGACTGATTCTTCAACATTCGTGCCTTCCTGGAGTTGGCAGCTTTGCTCTCCAACCCCAGTGTGCTTTGATATTACTGTGTACTTTTAATTAAACATTACCTAATGCCATGACATTTTTTTTTGGGGGGGGGTGTTAGTTCTAAAAGGTCTTGTAGGTCTTCATAGAACTGTTCATCTTCAGCTTCTTCAGCATTGCTGGTTGGGGCATAGGCTTGGATTACTGTGATATTGAATGGTTTGCCTTGGAAACGAACAGAGATCATTCTGTTGTTTTTGAGATTGCATCCAAGTACTGCATTTTGGGATAGCTTCTCTAGGCCCTCCTGGGGAAACAGTGGAAACAGTGTCAGACTTTATTTTGGGGGGCTCCAAAATCACTGCAGATGGCGACTGCCACCATGAAATTAGAAGACGCTTACTCCTTGGAAGAAAAGTTATAACCAACCTAGATAGTATACTCAAAAGCAGAGACATCACTTTGCCGACTAAGGTCGATCTAGTCAAGGCTATGTTTTTTCCTGTGGTCATGTATGGATGTGAGAATTGGACTGTGAGTTTTTGAGATTGCATCCAAGTACTGCATTTTGGGATAGCTTCTCTAGGCCCTCCTGGGGAAACAGTGGAAACAGTGTCAGACTTTATTTTGGGGGGCTCCAAAATCACTGCAGATGGCGACTGCCACCATGAAATTAGAAGACGCTTACTCCTTGGAAGAAAAGTTATAACCAACCTAGATAGTATACTCAAAAGCAGAGACATCACTTTGCCGACTAAGGTCGATCTAGTCAAGGCTATGTTTTTTCCTGTGGTCATGTATGGATGTGAGAATTGGACTGTGAAGAAGGCTGAGTGCCAAAGAATTGATGCTTTTGGACTGTGGTGTTGGAGAAGACTCTTGAGAGTCCCTTGGACTATAAGGAGATCCAACCAGTCCATTCTGAAAGAGATCAACCCTAGGATTTCTCTGGAAGGAATGATGCTAAAGCTGAAATTCCAGCACTCTGGCTACCTCATGCGAAGAGCTGACTCATTGGAAAAGACTCTATTGCTGGGAGGGATTGGGGGCAGGAGAAGAAGGGGATGACTGAGGATGAGATGGCTGGATGACATCATGGAGTCGATGGACGTGAGTCTGAGTGAACTCTGGGAGATGGTGATGAACAGGGAGGCCTGGTGTGCTGCAATTTATGGGGTTGCAAAGAATCAGACATGACTGAGCGACTGAACTGAACTGAATGCCATGACATAAGAGTGGAAAAACAGAGTAGTAGTTTCTATGAAAACCAGTTCCAAAGCTTTGGAACGACTCAGTAATTGTAAACCATAAAAAAGAAAATAATGTTTCATCATGTGTGCATGGGCGAACTCTTCAAAGATGGGAGAGGGAGTAAAAATCCATAGGAATCTGCATTTATGGTTGTGTGCAAATGTCTTAGTTTCTCACATAACTTCAAATAAGCTGAAATTGATCTGTATAGAGACATTATGGCTGTGTGTGCTTTGGACAGGAAATGTGGATTGAAAATTATCAAATCAGATGATCTGCATGTACATCTACATATTTAAATTTCAAGCTAAAATAAACTGTTGTATGTATATATATGTATATATATATATAATTGTTGTTTCTTCAGTTGTTAAGTTGTGTCTGACTCTTTGCCATCCCATGAACTGCAAGACACCAGGCTTCTCTGTCCTTGACTATATGTTAACATACACACACACACACACACACACACACACACACACACACATATGTAATATATATATGTGTATATATATAGGGCTTTCCAGGTGGTGCTAGTGGTAAAGAACCTGCCTGCCAATGCAGGTGGGGGAGGAAATGGCAACCCACTCCAGTATTCTTGCCTGGAGAATCCCATGGACAGAGGAGCCTGGTAGGCCTTGGTCCATAGGGTCACAGAGAGTTAGACACAACTGAAGTGACTAAGCACACACGCCAGTGCAGGAGACTTACAAGATGTGAGTTTGACCCCTGGGTTGGGAAGATCCCCTGGAGGAGGAAATGGCAACCCACTCCAGTAATCTTGTCTGGAGAATCCCATGGATGGAGGAGCCTAGCGGTCTACAGTGTAGGGTCGCACAGAGTTGGACACGACTAAAGCAATTTAGCACATATGTATGCATGTATGTATATATTGCACATGTATGTGTTATGTATATACACATACATACATGTGCTTCCATATATACATATTTACATGCATAAGTGTATATTTGTGTGGGTGTGAGTGTACAGGTGTTTTATATATATATATACACACATATATACACTTACATATATACACATTTATATACATGTGTATATATGCACTGGAGAAGGCAATAGCACCCCACTCCAGTCCTCTTGCCTGGAAAATCCCATGGATGGAGGAGCCTGGTGGGCTGCAGTCCATGGGGTTGCTAAAAATCGGAAACGACTTCACTTTCACTTTTCATTTTCATGCATTGGAGAAGGCAATGGCAACCCACTCCAGTGTTCTTGCCTGGAGAATCCCAGGGACGGCGGAGCCTGGTGGGCTGCTGTCTATGGGGTCACACAGAGTCGGACATGACCGAGTGACTTAGCAGCAGCGGCAGCAGTATATATGTATGTTTGTGTGGGCATGAGTGTACACACACACACACACACACACACACACATGTATAATGATTTTCTACTTTAATATATGATTAAATGATTTCGGCTCTTTACCTACAAGCTACTTGTCTTATATGTGTTAGATAAGAGAGCTCCTACTAAGTACATATTTATATAAATAAATACACAATATATAAATACAGATTTTAAATATTTATGTGTATACATTAAACATTATACCTCTGTGTAAATATATTTTGTATACTGAATACTTTTTTGCATATAGATAAGTAGTATATAAATTGAACACTTGTTTTTGCTTTTAATTTTCATTTTGCTTTGGAGTATTGTTGATTAACAGTGTTTTGTTAGTTCCAAGTGTACAGCAAAGTGATTTCAGTTATACATACACATGTGCCTATTCTTTTTCAATATTTTGTATTTTGTATTTTTGTGTTTGTTAAGTCCATGGCTGATTCATATCAATGTATAGCAAAAACCACTACAATATTGTAAAGTAATTAGCTTCCAACTAACAACACACACACACAAAAAAGTATTTCCTCCTCATTTCTAGGACAGATGGCTGTAGGGGCTGGGTTCCCAGGAAGCCAGCTCTGAGGTAGAGTCAGATAGGGAAAACCTTTGGAAGCATCGCCTGTGCAGGAGAGACCGGAAGCGGGATCAGGAGAGGAGGAGCCGGGTTGAAAAGCTGAGCAGCGCAGCAGTCCTGGTGCTCTGGGCTTGTAGAGGTCATTGTCATCCCAATGGGAAGGAGGTGGCAGGGCCTACACCTGCAGCAGGAAACGGGCTGTGCAGCAGGGTGAGGCCTCTGGGGAGTCATCGAGCTGGGAGGCCCTGCTGCCAAGGGGCTCAAGGCTAGAAGCCGACTGCCCTCAGCCCCCCTGAGGTCAGGCAGTGAGCGTCGATGCAGGGATTCCAAGCAGCGCAACCCAGGATCCACGGCAGGAGTGGCTGGCTTTGTTCTAGAATGAGTCTGCTCCATCACATGGAGGGAATTCCTAAGTATTTACCAGAATGTGCCAGCATTCTGAGTCACTTCAGTCGTGTCCCACTCTTTGTGACCCTATAAACTGATCCTGCCAGGCTCCTCTGTCCACGGGGATTCTCCAGGCAGGAACACTGGAGTGGGTTGCCATGCCCTCCTCCAGGGGATCTTCCCGACCAGGGAGGGAACCCACATCTGCAGCTCCTGCACTGCCGGGGAATTCTTTACCGCTGAGCCACCAACGAAGCCCGTCTACCAGAGCACCTGGATAGAAAACCGGTCCTTTCCTTATTTTCATGCTGCTTCTCTTTCATCTCAAAATGTCACAGAGGATGGATCCAGCCGCCAGTGGTAAGCACGCTATAGGGAAGAACTTCCTTCTTACAAAGGGGCTGAAGAATATTTGGACAGAAACCTCACAGTACCCGTACACACAGTGACACACACATAAACATATACACTCGGGCAATGCAAAGTGGCTCTGCCCTGCCGACGACACACAGATTCTTACATGGAGCTGGGAGGAGGGCAATTCTAGCCTCCTAGCTCTTCATCCTACTCAAGGACTCCGTGAGGCCACAGTTTTAGAGAGGGGTGGCTGCTCCACTGTTGGGTGGGAGACAAAAACTACAGCAGTGACGACAGATTACAAGTGCTGAAAGCCTGGTAATAGGCCTGGGTGGGAGTTCTGGTTGCGTGAGACAAGTTTCTTTCCCTCTCTGAGCCTTCCTTTCTGTTTCCCAGCTCTATACAGTGAACAGTGATTTCATTCATACTAAACTGCCTGCTGCCGGGTGAAAGCCAAGTTTAGATAAGCAGTTGCTAAATTGTCAGCTACTGTTTGTCTTCAAATATGCTCAGATACATAAATATGTATGTGCAGAAAACCAAAGTAACCAGTGGTTATTACTGGGTGGGGAGATTATGGATGAATTTTTTTCACAAAAATTGTTTCCCATGAATTTTTTCAAGAGATATTACATTGCTATTCAGAAAGAAAAATAATTTAAAAAAATAATTAATTAAGGTTAAAAATCATACTGTTTCCTGCAGTGGGTGAAGCCAACGAAAGAGTCAGTTTTGTGGCCTGACTCCCCCACCTCAGGAAGGAGAAAGTATCATGAAGGCACTTTGACCAGGAGGTCTCAGAGCGGCCGGATTACCTGCCTTAGCTGTGGAACAGTGGCTAACATGCTGTAGGAGGCAGGGCTAATGTTTTCGGGCCCCAAGTTATCAGGTGAACCCACACTTTTCCCCCAGCTCATTTATAAGTTTCAGCACCTAATTACTTCTTTTTAAGAAGAAACAAATACAATTTATTCAAAGAATGGTACCACTTAGCCAGCCAGAGGAGGCCCACCTGCTGCTGCCATTGGAATGGTCTGGCCCCAGCAGAGGGGACCATCTCTGGTCATCATGTGACCTCAGCTGTGCTCTCGGAGGCTGCCTAGGAGAAGTGCTGGGTGTTCACATGGGGCTGCCAAGCTGTGTTGGGAACTCCCAAATCCTGAGATAGTGAGGACCATGAGGTTTTATACCTCGAAATTTGGACAAGCTTGTCTTGAAGACCACCTCTGTGCTGAACCTATGCAACTTTGCAAACTGCATTCTGTAGGTTGGATTGGAAGCTGCAGACTCACTCCGAGGAAGGCTGCCCTCAGGTCTCCTGTTGTCCCCACCTTCCTCCTTGTTGTTGCTGTTCAGAAGCAGCTAAGTTGTGTCCGACTCTGTGTCCCATGGACTGTAGCACACCAGGCTCCTCTGCCCTCCAAGTTCTTGCCTGGAGAATCTTCCTCTCTAGGCAGTTCATAATCATGTCACCTCAGCTTTCCTTCTTTTTTCTTTTAAAAATTTGAGGTCATTTTTCTCTCTTCCAATATCCTTTTTTTTTTTTTTTAATTTAACAAAGCATACTTCTAGTAAAAAGTGACATAGTAAAAATAAGAAAAAATCATAAAGCAAATGTTAATGGTTCACTACCACTTACACGCCCTCACCATTTCATCCGGAAGTTGAAGGTATTCTCAAAGTTGTCATGCCCTCCCTAGGAGTCAGAGAGTATAAACACCTAGGCCGACACATTTTTATTTCATTCATTAACATTTTGTTCCTTTATGATGATGATCCTCTGTCAACTTCTGGTTGTTCAGAAAGGGAATCATACAGCAGCGTCCCCTCACAGGCCATGGTCTAGCTGCTCACACTCCATGTTTCAGATTTGTGCCACGCAGGATACCGAGAGGGACAGTGATTCTGAAGTGGAAGAGAAGCTCTGTACCAAGCTACAGAGGCAGCGGTTGGCTGGAGGTGGGGGTGGGGGGAAGAGTGGGCACACCCTTTTGCTCCACAACTGTTCACAGATGCAGGTTGTGAGTCTGTGGAGACTGCAAGACCGTACACCTGGTATCCTCATTCATATTTATGAAATCTGCTTAGAAATAGTTTCCTCTGAAACTTCAGCAATGTAAGTTTGAAGGATTTTCTTAAAGTCATACCACCTTGGGGAGGGAAAGAAGGAAATTAAAAGAACTAAACTATGTCCAGACTGTGCTTATCTCAAACTATCTTAACCTTTAGAATCTCATGTCTCCTCCCTTGTCCCTTGCGCTATGCTGGAGGCCTTACCCTACTACTTAGTCAGTTAAACAGGCAGGGAAGATGGCTGGTGGTGTGAGCCTGCAATCCGCCTCCCAGTCACTGCTGGATGAGGCTGGGGCTCAAAGCCACCTTCCTGCAATGTTGGCACTTTCCAGAGTCGCTACTTCCTTGGGGGCAGCACTTCATCAGCCATGAGTCTGAGGCCACAGAGGGGACCCAGTGATCCAGAGTGCCAGACAGGTCATGCAGAGCTGGCACAAGGCTGCAGATGACACCGAGTAACATCAGATGGGCAAAGCTTCTGTTGAAGTCGAGTTTCACATGCATGCCCCAGGGTTTATGGTCATTTCACCCCAGAGTTGAACTCAGCTGTTCTCCGCTCCACCCACTTGTACCCATCCGACACTATCCCTCAACTGTGGGTTCCCTTTCCCATAGCCCCAAGTTCCGCTTCCTTCTGATAGAGCCGCTGCTCTGGGCTTTTCTCTCCAGTCTCCCATCCCTGTTCTCTATAGAGCGAGGCTTTCCTTCTTCTTGTCTGTCCCCTTCTCAGACATCAGAGGAGCCAGTGATGAAGAGTGTCAGGAAAGAGGACAGCCAGGTTGGAAGGAGCAGACAGTGGGTAGGAGAAGTGAGAATGAAGAAGGAAGGATGCAGGGCATGTCCTGGGGCACAGCAAATGGTGCTCCCCAGGCCTGTTCAGAGGTATCCAGGTGCCCTGAAGCCACAGTTTTATGCTTCTTTGACTAAATTCCTTACAGTTGACTCAACAAAGTGTTTGCTGGATTCAATTCTAAGCAAAGTAAAAGTAGGAAAAGCCTTTTTTGCCATATAATCATGGTGAAGCAGATGACAAATGGTGAGTACCGGGAAATGCTGAATTATACATTTGCCCCATGAGCTCAAATGTAAACCCTTGGAAGCATCCCAAGTGTTCATGGATAGGTAAATGAGGAAAGAAGATGTGGTACATATATACAATGGAATACTACTTGGCCATAAAAAAGAATGCAGTGCTGCCATTTGTAGCAACATGGATGGACCCAGAGATTATCACACAAGTGAAATAAGTCAGACAGAGAAAGACAAATATATCACTTAGTGGGATCTAAAAAAATATTGCAAACAAGTTTATTTACAAAACAGAAACAGACTCACAGACATAGAAAAAAAACATGGTTACCAAGGGGGAAAGTGAGGAGGGGAAGGACAAATTATGAGTTTAAAAATAACAGACACATTAAGAGATACACTGAAGTGAAGTAAAGTTGCTCAAAATCATGTCCTACTCCTTGAGACCCCGTGGACTGTACAGTCCATGGAATTCTCCAGGCCAGAATGCTGGAGTGGGTAGCCTTTCCCCTCTCCAGGGGATCTTTCCAACCCAGGGATTGAACCCAGGTCTCCAACATTGCAGGCAGATTCTTCACCAGCTGAGCCACAAGGGAAGCTCAATATATACATGTGAAGTGAAAGTTGCTCCGTTGAGAGATACACTACTATATTTATAATAGATACACAACAAGATCTTACTGTATAACACAGCGAACAATATTCTGTAACAATAATGAAAAAGAATATATATTTATAATATATATACATACACACACACACACCTAACTGAATCATTTTGCTGTACACCTGAAACTAACACAATGCAATAAATCACCTATTTGTTGCTGTTGTTCAGTCACGTTGTGTTTGAATCTTTGTGATCCCATGGACTGTAGCACGCCAGTCTCCTCTGTCCTCCACTATCTACTAGAGTTTGTTCAAATTAATGTCCATTGAGTCAGTGATACTATCTAAATATCTCATCCTCTGTTGTCTCCTTCTCCTTTTCCTTCAACCTTTCCCAGAATCAGGGTCCTTCCCAATCAGTCAGCTCTTCAAATCAGATGGACAAAGTATTGGAGCTCCAGCTTCAGTATCAGTTATTCCAATAAATATTCAGGGTTGATTTCCTTTAGGATTGACTGGTTTGGTCTCCTTGCTGTTCAAGGGACTCTCAAGAGTCTTTTCCAGCACTACAGTTTGAAAACATCAGTTCTTTGGCCCTCAGCTTTCTTTATGGGCCAACTCTCACCAAGTGTACAAGACTACTGGAAAAACAAGTGATGTCTCTGCTTCTTAATATGCTGTCTAGGTAATGACAGCCCACTCCAGAATTCTTGCCTGGAGAGTTCTATGGACAGAGGAGCCTGGAAGGCTACAGTCCACAGGGTCGCAAAGAGTTGGACACGATTGAGCACGCATGTGCTGATGAGGCAGCAACAATGGTGGGGGCTCACCAGGGACTGTCCGAGGAACTGCCAAGGAACAAGGGTCTTTTAATCATCTATAGTTAAATTTTTTAAAAGAAGTTTTAAAAAAGTAAACACAGGCTCCATATGATTTTTGCTGTGCCCCTCTCAGCTAGACCCTCAGTGAGCCCCTGCCCAGCACCTTCAGTCCTATAGACCATCTTGTCCCCTTCTCAGGTCTAGACATTGTCCCTTTTTACACTTTGCTTACTGGGAGTTACCAGCCCAGCCCCTTGTTTTCCAGTATGTATTCCTGTGACTACTTGCCCAAGATGGTTCACATAGAACTTGTAGTCAGAATCCTGTAAGCTATTTCCCTGGAAGCAGCTTCAAGAAGAATCCAGGTGTGAAAGGAAACATTTCCACTTAGTAGCACCTTCCAATGAGACATCACCCACCATAGCTGCTCTCAGCTGTGAACTGTGAACTCCCGACAGCGCAAAGTATTTGCTCTAATGCTGAGCTAAGAGTCCTAACCAAACTCGTGCTTGGCTGGCAACTGCACTAGGTTGGTCCTTGAAAGTGACCTCAGCCACCATGTTGAGTCTTTGCTCAAGAAAACACAATGCCACCAAACCCTGAAACACTACTTATCTCAACCCACATTGCCAAACCACTTTCAATAATTCTTCACTTAACCTTTTCTGCAATTTCCCATTTACTCAGAGTCTGAGTCTCCTTTTTGGTTCACCTGCCAGCAGCAGGTGAACAGGAAGCTTGTGGGCCCAGTAGCTGGTGAGAGTCTGCTGCCAACATGCAGGCCAGGATGGAGAGAACTTGGCTTCAGAGTGGGCAGGACCCCTAGGAGCTGGGTAGCTGGCTGTGGCCGAGACTCTCTGGAAAGAAGAGAAGACAGACTGACAAGCCCAATATCTATGCCACTGAGCCCACACCCAGGCACAGAACAGCTTAGCCTTGCTGCCAGAATGGGCCTGGTCAGGGCAATCTGATCATGGTCTTGGCAGGTTTACCACCTCAGAAAATCACTCTTTCCTCTTTAAATTTAAAGAAATGTTTTATTTTTCCCACAGCTTCTTTAGAATATATTTTTTATTTTTAAGTTGTGGCAAAATACATATAAAGTTTACCATTGGAATCATTTTAAAGGGTATGCTGTAATGAGCTTAAGTACATTCACACTGTTGAACACCCACCCCCTCCAGCCATCTCTCAAAAGTTTTCATCTTCTCTGATTGAAATTCATCCCCATTGGACACAAATTCCATTCTTTACTCTCCCAGCCCTTGGCAACCCCTAGCTGATTTCTCCTTCTGTGAATGTGACTATTCTAGTGACCTCCCATGAGTGCTATCAAATGCATATACATTTTTAAATAAAGGATCCTTAAATAAAGGAAGTAGGGGAGTGCTTATGCTTAGGGCCAAAGAACCTAAATGGGCAGAGTGCTGGGTAGATGTAGCAGTCCTGTTCTCAGTACTGTATTTCCTATTCCTAAGATATATGCTTGCTCACATGCATCTGTAAGCTTGACTGTCTCAGACTGAGAAGCCTACAAGGCTTGTCACTGTGATCGCTACATCCCCAAGTCCTAGTAAAGAGCCTGGCACACAGCAGGGGACACGGAATAATGTCTTTCCTAAACTCTTGAACTCAGACATACTTTCCCCAGACACATCCAGCTTCCACCAAGCTCTCCACACCTTTCTTGTCCATAGATGGGCTTTCTGCACAGAACAGAAAAATGCTTTGTCTTCTCTTGCAACATTGCCTCGTGAGAGTTGCTGTGGGCTACTAGATGAGGCATTTCTCATCCCTGCTGCCTGGTCCCATCTCTGCCCTAAACCCACAGGGAAGATAAATAACTCTCTTTCTAAGCTGGAATGTTTCCAAATTGCCACAGACAGGTTAGTGAAAGGCAGGAGTGTCTGCTAAGGAAATGAACTTCGTGTGAGAGAATGAGCTTCAGAGTATGCAGGGAGCCCATCTGAACAGTGACGGGGAGGGCTGGGTCTGCTCATCCCACGTGGCTGATGGGTACTAGGCTGCATTTTGGGGATGACTTTCAGATCATCAACCATTAATTTCAACCTAAAGAGGTTCAGGAAAATGCTTGAAATAGTCAGCTCAAGTCACAACTCACTTCCACTGGAGATGGACCTTACAGCCGGCATGGCCAAGTCCTCACATTTCTGCAAGGAAGGGTCAGGTGCTGCTGGAGCAGGGCCCTGATCATGAACCTCGAGTGCAGAGAAGGTGGTCAGAGAGTCTAGGGCTGGACTGCGGGTTCTCCACTTGACACAAGGGAAAAAGCAAGATCGGAGGAGGGTGGTTGTTAAACCATGTGGCAAGGCCAAGGTCTCAAATCTCAGAAGAGTACAGCACCTAAATGTCCAAGGACAGATAAATGGATGAAGTTGGGCTTCCTTCATAGGTCAGTCTGTAAAGAATCTGCCTGCAATGCAAGAGACCCAGGTTCAGTTCCTGGGTCGGGAAGACCTCCTGGAGAAGGAAATGACAACCCACCAGAGTATTCTTGACTGAAAAACCCCATGGACAGAGGAGCCTGGCAGGCTACAGTCCATGGGGTTGCAAAAGTCAGATATGACTTAACTACTAAAGCATCACCTTAAAAAAGAATGAGATAATGCCATTTGTAGAAAAATGGATGGACCTGGAATGATTATACTAAGTGAAGTAAGTCAGAGAAAGACATTTATCATATGACATCGCTTATATGTGGAATCTAAAACAATACAAATGAACTTATATACAAAACAGAAACAGGTTCACAGACATAGAAAACAGACTTATGGTGGGTGGGAGGGTTAAATTAGGAATTTGGGAATACTATCAGTTCAGTTCAGTTCAGTTCAGTTAGGGGTCATAGTGGATCTTGCTATTCCTTAACTTGTGATATCTAGTTTTCTTTAATTAAAAGCAAAAACCAAAGAAACATAAAAACTCTTTGTGTCCTAACTACCTGCCTTTGCTGCAAACCTTCTATATAATCTGGCTCCTCTCCTGCCTCCTTGGAGTAGTTCTCTCAGAGTTACTTGAGATGCTGCTTCTTGGGCCTAAGTCCTAAACATTTTTGCCAATAAAATATAACTCTCAACTTTTACGTAGTGTGCATTTTTTCACCAACAGTAACCAAACAGAAATAATGGTAGTCTCAAAAGTGAACTTGCAATGATTAGATTGATGGAGAATATGGTCACTGGAAACATTACCACAAAAGGATCATAAAGATCATGTGCTATTGGATTTTTTTTAAGCCTTAGAAAAGCTATTTTAAGGTCTGAAAGAGAGCAAATACTCCTGCATTTCATGTGTGCTATTTAGATGACTCTTCCCCCTCAAATCTGAAAGGCAGCTAAGTCTATTGTACAGTTTGTCATATCAAAATTTAACATCAGATTTTATCATAGCATGTCTGTTTAATTTTGCTTTCCACAAGGAGGCCAAAATTAGACCTGACCCAGATGTTTTTTAGATAAATAAAAGCTGAACACTCTGGTACTAAGAATATTTATTTCTTCTAGATAAAATCAGTGTTCCTATTTACATGAGTTTAATTTAGCATACAACTTCCAAGCTTTATACTTCAGAAATACCCTCTTCTCATTTACTCCTCTACAAGTGAAAAGGGTTAAATAGTGCTGTTTCTAATGATACTTTCTTGCAAATAGGCTCTGAGGGTGGAAAGCTTATTTCTCAACATAGGACTATTATATATGAATCTTTGGATTCTGCATATAATGTAGATTTTCAGAGTGTCATGATTTTCAAATATGTTGTGCAAACTGAGTAAAGAATGCAGAAGTTTAGTGTTAAATAGATCTGGATTCTAGTCTTGGCATGTGAATTACAAGTTTTGCTGCAGGAGAAATTTTTCCTGTCTCAGACTTGGTGTCTACATCTATAAAATTGAAGTCATAAAAATACCTATCTTGCAAGATAGTCTTGAGAAATAATTTAGGTCACATATGTACACTTGGTTGAGTGTAGGTATTGCTAAACACTAAACAGGTGTTTAGGGCTTTCCTGGTAGCTCAGACGGTAAAGCATCTGCCTACAAAGCTGGAGACCTGGGTTCGATCCCTGGGTTGGAAAGATCCCCCAGTGAAGGAAACGGCAACTCACTCCAGTATTATTGCCTGGAAAATCCCATGGACCTAGGAGCCTGGTAGGCTACTCAGTCCATGGGTTTGCAAAGAGTCAGACATGACTAAGAAACTTCACTAAATAAATGTTTACTGTACCTTCAGTGCATTAATAGAAGTATAGACAATGATATAACAAGTGATAAAACTGAGAAATTATATTTATATATGTGTGTATGTGTACACATATTTTCAAGAGCCATTTTTGTCAATACCATGTATGTTGTTTAATTTTATGCATTAACTAGACTGAATCACAGGGCCAAACATCATTTTGAGTGGTGTATGAAGATATTTTTCAATGAAATTATCATTTGAATTGGCAGACTGAATAAAGCAGATTGCCCACTCTAATGTGGGTGGGCCTCATCTAATCAGCAAAAGACTTAAATAGAATAAAAAGGGTGAAAAATAGGGAACTCCTCTTTCCTGACTTCATAAACTGGTTTGTCAGTCATTTCTTGCCTTCAGATTTGAATAGGAAGATCTTTTCTTCTTGGGTCTTCAACTTCCTGGTTTTTAAAATTGTATTACACCATTGACTATCCTGGGTCTCCAGCTTTCTGACTGCAGATCTCGGGATTTCTCAGCTTTCTAATTGCATAAGCCAATACCTTTTACTGATTCTCTTTCTTTGTCTGCTTCTTATTGGCTTTGTTTCTGAGAACACTAATATACTAAGTCTGTAACTTTGGTTGCTCAGCCAAGTTCTCATAGATTATGGGAAAAGAGGGATTTTCTGTATTTCCAGGTACCAAAGACCTATGGCATTTAGGTGTATGTCCTATGTTTTCTGCAATTATTACATCCTGGTTTTTAAAATTGTATTACACCATTGACTATCCTGGGTCTCCAGCTTTCTGACTGCAGATCTCGGGATTTCTCAGCTTTCTAATTGCATAAGCCAATACCTTTTACTGATTCTCTTTCTTTGTCTGCTTCTTATTGGCTTTGTTTCTGAGAACACTAATATACTAAGTCTGTAACTTTGGTTGCTCAGCCAAGTTCTCATAGATTATGGGAAAAGAGGGATTTTCTGTATTTCCAGGTACCAAAGACCTATGGCATTTAGGTGTATGTCCTATGTTTTCTGCAATTATTACCTTGCTGCTATTACTCTGAAAATGAGAAGGATAATGAAATATTTATTTACATCTACTGATGTAAATAGCTGGAGGAAGGGGAATAAAACTGCACCAAGAAACAGTTATTTTTCTATCCCAGAGATCCACAAGATGAATATATAATATAAACAGTAGGGGGCCAGCACATCTCTGGCTGGAAATGCATTTGCCTTGCATGCTTACTCATCCCTTTATGATATCAAACTGTCTTAGTCACCTTTAAAATAAAGCAGAGATCATTTTAAAGGCATTAAGGTGAAAGGCCAGGTACACTTATTTCTCAGATTCATTTAAAGTGCCCCATCGACAGGCAGTTAGCACTCACCAGAGTGGCGCAAGTTATCAGAGAAACAGTGCTGTATTAAATCTGATGCTGAGAAATAGGACTTGAGGGTGAGCAGGAAACACCACAATAATAAATGATAGCTTCTTTCTTTAAAAGATATTTTTGAGTTACACTATTCCAATGAAGTAAAAGACAAATGTATGTTGTCTGAAATATTTCTCATGTCAATTAAGTGGCTGGGCTCTGTGTCTGAATATTGCAATTAGGTATTGTCATTTAGTATCTAAGTCGTGTCTGACTCTTTTGTGACTTTGTGGACTGTAGCCCATCAGATTCCTCTGTCCCTGGGATTTACCAGGCAAGATTATTGGAGTGGATTGCCTGCCATTCCCTTATCCAGGAGATCTTCCCAACCCAGAGATCGAACCTGCATCTCCAGCACTGGCAGGCAGGTTCTTTACTACTGAGCCACCAGGGAAGCCCAAAATTAGGTATACTGTGCCCTAACTTAGCCTTACTTTAGTACTCATGTACTTCCTCCTTACCTTAAAGCAACAAATAGTCATTGAGGTCCATCTATCTACAAAGCATTGTTTTAAGCACCTTAAGAACGTAAATGTGACTAAGATATAATTCCCTTTCTCAAGTGTGTTAATTGTTCACTTAGTGAGTGTGACTCTTTGCGACCCCATAGACTGTAGCCCACCAGGTCCCTCTGTCCATTGAATTTTCCAAGCAAGAATACTGGAGTGGGCTACCATTCACTTCTCTGGGGATCTTCCCAACTGAATCTAGGTCTTCTGCATTACAGGCAGATTCTTCACTGTCTGAGCCACCTTTCTCAAAGCAACTTAAAATTTACTGGAACATTTGAACAAGCATTTATTATTGATCACTCTTATATGCCAGGTTCTGGCATATCCTCCAGGTAAAGGGGACACACAGAAATACATAACTCATTTTTTGCTCTTATTAAATACCTACCAAGAGGGAGAGAGAGGCATAAAATGAATAATTTGTACAAAATAAAAGTATATATGAGGAGCCCAGAATGAGGAGTGAGTGATTCAGTCTGGAAGAGGAGATAAATATGGTTACAAATTAAATATTAAGATGAGAGAGTGAAAAGATCTGTATTCATGAATCCAGTACCTTTCTAGAATTCACATTTTAAAAAAGAAAAGCATATGGTATGCAGGAACAAAAGTTATTTTACTTAAACTTAATCTCAGCAAGCAAGATATTGGCAGTCTTCCATGGGCCTAGCATGGCACTTTTAATCTCAGATTTCAAAGAGGTTATCCTCTACGTCCTTAAGTGTGTAAGGTCTTTTCCATACAATTTACCCCTTACAAACTACTGTTGCTTAACAGGTGTTAATTTTAAGATTCTATAACCTGCTCAGAATTTGAGGGTAGGAGCCATGATCAACATTGCTTCTACAATCAACACAATATTTTGTATAAATGAGCAGGATAGATACCAGTTTATTGATAAAGATGTATATTCCACCACAGTGTAGACATTCAAAGCCCTGCTTCCTCAAACATAATGAAAAGACCCCTTGGAGTAATTCAGGGCCTTCTCTCAGCATCTGTGCTGTGAAAATCCCTCAGAGCATCATTCATTTTCTCCCAGGGCTTCTGGTATCCATTGTGACCAGCTGTATGATGAACAGAAATATAAGGGCCCTGTTTAAGAAATAATTCAACATTCAGTAGCAAAGGAAAGAACATTTTCTCAGAACATAAAGGAAATGTAGAATGACTTCTAACTGGAGAATACACAATGATTTTGAGTACCTATTATTCTTCAACCAAATTTTAAAAATGAAATGTAGATATGCATGATAGGGATAGACTGGATACTTTTGTGGTCTGAGTGATTGTTGTGAGTTACAAGAGTTTTTGGAGCTAAGTTTGCTTCCAATAAAATAGGGTGGGTATATGAAAAATTATGCACCAAAATAAGACTTATTTTCTGGTTTCAACTTATGTAAGATTTATATAAATTTGAAATAAATTTTTAAAACATGTAAATATACCTGAGAAGTATAAGATAATAGATAAAAGGCTTATTTATTTTTTCAATATAAAATGACTAAGTATTCAAAAGTGGTTTAAAAGTGAAAGTGCCTGCTTTGGGGGCTTCCCAGGTGGTGCTAGTGGTGAAGAACTTGCCTGCCAATGCAGGAGACAATAAGAGACTCTGATTTGATCCCTGGGTCAGAAGATCCCTTGGAGAAGGGCATGGCAACTCACTTCAATATTCTTGCCTGGAGAATTTAATGGACAGAGGAGCCTGGTGGGTTACAGTCTATAAGGTCGCAAAGACTTGGACACAACTGAAATGACTTGGCACTTGGGATGCACGCAGATACCTGCTTTGCTGCAAATCAGATTTATTCAATTATTGACTCATTAAACTATCAAGAAAGATGCCACATAGAACCATTTGGGTGCAAAAATAAACTGGAGCACTCATTTTCCTGCCAATGCAATCAATCAATAATAAAAATTCGGCACCTCATACATAGAAAGCACTATCTTAATTGTCACAAGGAATTCAAATAGGCATAAGATGTTCCCTCAGAAAGCTTGTAACTCAGCTGAGTAGAAAAAACATGAGACTCACACACATATACACATTGAGATAGATCAGAATCAATCATCCCCTATAAAGTATACACTGTCAGTGAGAGCTGACACGGTCAGCAGTACAGATTTATAAGAGAGTTAATGCTTCAATGAATGGGTTTGTCTGGGGTGCCATCTCTATAAGGCAGGTGGACTGCAGGTGGATCTTGAGGGAGCATTCATGGAAAGAAAGTTCAGAGTGGTCTTGGGGGTGAGGCAGTGAATGTCTACCAAGGTCTGAAAAGGTCTAAATTCAGGAGTTCCCAACCCTGGACCTGAGGACTGCTACTGGTCCATGATCTATTAGGAATAGGGCCACATAGGAGGAGAACAGCTGGCCAGTAAGCAAGACTTCATCTGTTGTACCCCATTGCTCCCCACTGCTCACATTACTACCTGAACCACCCCCTACTTCCCATTCATGGGAAAATTGTCTTCCACAAAACCAGTCCCTGATATCAAAAGCTTGGGAATCACTGCTTAAATGAAATTATTGGGAGAGGGACATAGGAGCAGGTCTTCAAAGAACTTGACAGTAGGGATGAGAAATATGAATTTTAACCTATGAATGATGAGAACTTTAAATGATTTTGAGCAAGCAGTTATTTATTGAAGGAAGCCTTTGAATTTTGAGTCTCGGTGAACTATGCAAAGTGATTTTCAGTGATTAGATAGCAAGGAATCAGGACTGTGAGCACAAACCCACATTTGAAGCTATGAAGGTCAGAATTAAAGTCTTCAAAGCAGAGTGCATGGACCTATCTAGGTCCTGGAGCTAATCTGAAACATAAAAATGTCTCTTCCATCTTACTCACATTCTATGTACTACGATAGTTTTGTCTCATAAGATCATAAATTTGATTATAAAAGTATACATCTTTGCTAAGCATAGAATTTGGGGCATACATTTTTTTCTGATCTTCTCATATTAATACTAACAGTTTCGTACCAATTCCCCTAGACAAAGATTTGCTTAGATCTCCAGCTCTGCCAACTGAGCTATGGATTGTCTATTCCCAGGATACATCTCTGAAACTCATACATCTAAGGATCAGAGTTTAGTTGACAGTGGATTTAGGAAGTTTCTTGTGTTCATTCTCCCATCTCTGGTTAGCCAAGGTCCTGCTTCCTGGGAGTGAGCCCGTGTTTGTCTGGAAAGAATCCAAGGCTGCTGGGCATTCAGAAAGAAATAGTAAGAATCTGCCACACATTGTATTTAATTCTCATTTTAAAAAGAATGGTCCTTTCCTGGTGGCTGAGATGTTAAAGAATCCACCTGCAATTCAGAAAACCCAGATTCGATCTCTGGGTCAGGAAGATCCCTTGGAGAAGGAAGAAGCAACTCAGTCCAGTATTCTTGCCTGAAAAATTCCAAGGACAGGGGAGCCTGGCAGGCCTGGTGGACTTCAGTCCATCAGGTCTCAAAAGAGTTCGACACAACTGAGTAACTAACACTTTCACTCTTTTTAAAAAGAATGGGCTTGACAGAAACCCAAATGGTCTCTTAACTTCACATTTATTAGTCTGCCGCTATAGTTTATAAACAAACAGTAAGAAAATGGGCAGAAGTGAGGAAGTTTGAAACAGCAATCCTGGGCCCAGGGTGAATCAGAATTTTTCAAGTGTCTGCAGTCCAGGCAGGAAGCCTATCAGTACAGTTCAATTCAGTCACTGAGTCGTGTCTGACTCTTTGCGACCCCATGAATCCCAGCATGACAGGCCTCCCTGTCCATCGTCATCTCCCGGAGTTCACTCAGACTCACATTCATCGAGTCCGTGATGCCATCCAGCCATCTCACCCTCAGTCGTCCCCTTCTCCTTCTGCCCCCAATCCCTCCCAGAATCAGTCTTTCCAATGAGTCAACTCTTCGCATGAGGTGCCCAAAGTACTGGAGTTTCAGCTTTAGCATCATTCCTTCCAAAGAAATCCCAGGGCTGATCTCCTTCAGAATGGACAGTTTGGATCTTCTTGCAGTCCAAGAGACTCTCAAGAGTCTTCTCCAATACCACAGTTCAAAAGCATCAATTCTTCAGCACTCAGCCTTCACAGTCCAATTCTCACATCCATACATGACCACTGGAAAAACCATAGCCTTGACTAGACGGACCTTAGTCGGCACAGTGATGTCTCTGCTTTTGAATATACTTTCTAGGTTGGTCATAATTTTTCTTTCAAGGAATAAGTGTCTTTTAATTTCATGGCTGTAGTCACCATCTGCAGGGATTTTGGAGACCCCAAAAATAAAGTCTGACACTGTTTCCACTGTTTCTCCATCTATTTCCCATGAAGTAATGGGACCGGATGCCATGATCTTCATTTTCTGAATGTTGAGTTTTAAGCCAACTTTTTCACTCTCCTCTTTCACTTTCATCAAGAGGCTTTTTAGCTTCTCTTTACTTTCTGCCATAAGGGTGGTGTCATCTGCATATCTGAGGTTATTGATATTTCTCCCGGCAATCTTGATTACAGCTTGTGGTTCTTCCAGCCCAGTGTTTCTCATGATGTACTCTGCATATCAGTTAAATAAGCAGGGTGACTATATACAGCCTTGACGTACTCCTTTTCCTATTTGGAAGCATTCTGTTCTTCTGTGTCCAGTTCTAACTGTTGCTTCCTGACCTGCATATAGGTTTCTCAAGAGACAGGTTAGGTGGTCTGGTATTCCCATCTCTTTCAGAATTTTCCACAGTTTATTGAGATCCACACAGTCAAAGGCTTTGGCATAGTCCATAAAGCAGAAATAGATGTTTTTCTGGAACTCTCTTGCTTTTTCCATGATCCAGTGGATGTTGGCAATTTGATCTCTGGTTCCTCTGCCTTTTCTAAAACCAGCTTGAGCATCAGGAAGTTCATGGTTCATGTATTGCTGAAGCCTGGCTTGGAGAATTTTGAGCATTACTTTACCAGTGTGTGAGATGAGTGCAATTGTGCAGTAGTTTGAGCGTTCTTTGGCATTGCCTTTCTTTGGAATTGAAATGAAAACTAACCTTTTCCAGTCCTGTGGCCACTGCTGAGTTTTCCAAATTTGCTGACATATTGAGTGCAGCACTTTCACAGCATCATATTTCAGGATTTGAAACAGCTCCACTGGAATTTCATCACCTCCACTAGCTTTGTTCATAGCGATGATTTCTAAGGCCCACTTGAATTCACATTCCAAGATGTCTGGCTCTAGATTAGTGATCACATCATCATGATTCATCATCATGATTATCTGGGTCATGAAGACATTTTTTGCACAGTTCTTCCGTGTACACTTGCCACCTCTTCTTAATATCTTCTGCTTCTGTTAGGTCCAGACCATTTCTGTCCTTTACCGAGCCCATCATTGCATGAAATGTTCCCTTGATATCTCTAATTTTCTTGAAGAGATCTCTAGTCTTTCCCATTCTGCTGTTTTCCTCTATTTCTTTGCATTGGTTGCTGAAGAAGTCTTTCTTATCTCTTCTTGCTATTCTTTGGAACTCTGCATTCAGATGCTTGTATCTTTCCTTTGCTCCTTTGCTTTTCGCCTCTCTTCTTTTTACAGCTACTATAAGACCTCCGCAGACAGCCATTTTGCTTTTCTGCATTTCTTTTCTATGGAGATGGTCTTGATCCCTGTCTCCTGTACAGTGTCACGAACCTCATTCCATAGTTCATCAGGCACTCTGTCTATCAGATCTAGGCCCTTAAATCTAGTTTTCACTTCCACTGTATAATCATAAGGGATTTGATTTAGGTCATACCTGAATGGTCTAGAGGTTTTCCCTACTTTCTTCAATTTGAGTCTGAATTTGGTAATAAGGAGTTCATGATCTGAGCCACAGTCAGCTCCTGGTATTGTTTTTGTTGACTATAAAGAGCTTCTCCATCTTTGACTGCATAAAATATAATCAATCTGATTTTGGTGTTGACCATCTGGCGATATATATATATGTATATATATTTGTTGCTGTTGTTGTTCAGTTGCTCAGGAGTGTGCCGCTCTTTGTGACTACATGATGTGCAGCATACCAGGATTCCCTGTTCTTCACCATCTCCCTGAGGTTGTTCAAACTCATGTCCATTGAATCTGTGATGCCATCAAACCGTCTCATCCTCTGTCACCTCCTTCTTTTCTTGCCCTCAATCTTTCTCAGCATCAGGGTCTTTTCTAATGAGTCAGCTCAAAACAACAGGTGGCCAAAGTATTGGAGCTTCAGCTCAGCACCAGTTCTTCAAATGAATACTCAGGGTTGATTTCCCTTAGAATTAACTGGTTGGACCTCCTTGCAGTCTAAGGGACTCTCAAGAGTCTTCTCCAACCACAGTTCAAAAGCATCAATTCTGCAGCCCTCAGCCTTCTTCAGGGTCTGACTCTCACATCCTTACATGACTACTGGAAAAACTAAATTTGACTATATGGAACTTTGTCAGCTGAGTTATGTCTCTTTTTAATATGCTGTCTAGGTTGGTCATAGCTTTTCCTCCAAGAAGCAAGTGTCTTTTAAATTGTGGCTGCACGTATCACCCACATTGATTTTAGAGATCAAGAAAATTAAATCTGGCACTGTATCCACATTTTCCCCATCTATTTGCCAGGAAGTGATAGGACTGGATGCTATGATCTTCATTTTTGAATGTTGAGTTTTAAGCCAGCTTTTTTCACTCTCCTCTTTCACTTTCATCAAGAGGCTCTTTAGTTCTTCTTCACTTTCTGTCATAAGTGTGATGTTGTCATCCGCATATGTGAGGTTATTGACATTTCTTCCTGCAATCTTGATTCCAGCTTGTGCTTCATTCAGCCAAGCATTTTGCATGATGTACTCTGTGTATAAGTTAAAAAAGCAGGATGACAATATACAGCCTTGAAATACTCCTTTCTCTATTTTGAACCAGTCCCTTTTTCCATGTCCAGATCTAACTGTTTCTTCTTGACCTGCATACCGATTTCTCAGGAGACAGGTAAGGTGGTCTGGTATCTCCATCTCTTGAAGAATTTTCCACAGTCTGTTGTGATCCACACAGTCTGTTGGCCACCTGATGTGAAGAACTGACTCATTTGAAAAGACTCTGATGGTGGGAAAGATTGAAGGCGGGAGGAGAAGGGGATGACAGAGGATGAGATGGTTGGATAGCATCACTGGCTCAGTGGACATGAACCTGAGTAAACTCTTGGAGTTGGTGATGGACAAAGAGGCCTGGTGTGCTGCAGTCCATGGGGTCACAGAGAGTCGAACACGACTGAGCGACTGAACTGAAGAGTTCATGATGAAAGTGAAAGTGAAAGTCGCTCAGCTGTGTCCAACTCTTTGTGATCCCCATGGACTGAATTCTCCAGGCCAGAATACTGGCATGGGTAGCCTTTCCCTTCTCCAGGAGATCTATAAAAGATAAAGAGGTCTCTCTGGCCTATGTCTATCATGGCACAACAGGTCCACCCACATTTGACACAGGCTCTGCTTCACTTTTTTCAGCTCTTCTCAGCTGAGACGATCTCAAATTGGAAAAGGGGTATGTCAAGGCTGTATATTGTCACCCTGCTTATTTAACTTATATGCAGAGTACATCATGCAAAATGCCAGGCTGGTTGAAGCACAAGCTGAAATCAAGATTGCCGGGAGAAATATCAATAACCTCAGATATGCAGATTGCACTACCCTTATGGTAGAAAGTGAAGAGGAACTAAACAGTCTCTTGATGAAAGTTAAAGAGGAGAGTAAAAAAGTTGGCTTAACATCAATCATTCAAAAAATGAATATCATAGCATCCAGTCCCATCACATCATGGCAAATGGATGGGGAAATAGTAACAGACTTTATTTTCTTGGGCTCCAAAATCACTGCAGATGGTGACTGCAGACATGAATTTAAAAGATACTTGCTCCTTGGAAGAAAAGCTATGACTAACCTTTACTGCATATTAAGAACTGAGGCATTAGTTTGCCAACAAAGGTCCATCTAGTCAAAGCTATGGTTTTCCCAGTAGTCATGTATGGATGTGAGAATTAGACTATAAAAAAGCTGAGTGCTGAAGAACTGATGCTTTTGAACTGTTGTTTTGGAGAAAACTCTTGAGAGTCCCTTGGACTGCAAGGAGATACAATCAGTCCATCCTAAAGGAAATCAGTCCTGGATATTCATTGGAAGGATTAATTCTGAAGCTGAAACTCTAATACTTGGGCCACCTAATGCAAAAAGCTGACTCCTTGGAAAAGAGTTTGATGCTGGGAAAGAATGAAGGTGGGAGAAGAGGATGACAGGGATGGCTGGATGGCATCACCAATTCAATGGACATGAGTTTGAGTAAATTCTAGGAGCTGGTGATAGACAGGGAAGACTGGCTTGCTACACTGTGGAATCACACAGAGTTGGACACGACTGAGTGACTGAACTGCTTTACTTTGGCTCTGTCCATTGAATTTCAAGGCAGGCCTCACGAGGCTAAGAAAGTATTTCATGTGTTTTACAAGTTCCAAAAAGTGATGAAATGAAAGAGTATTTATTTCAGGATTTCTTGACATTCACACACACAAAAATATTTTGAATGTAGACTTCACTATTTCTAAAACTAGCAACATAACATTTCCTTTAAAATGTCAACAAACTTTCAAAAAATACTGCAGTCCTGGCCTGTCTGATCTACAGTAAGCTCCAAAGTGAGTTGAGAAGATATACACCAAAGCTGTCTATTGGCTTGTCAAGGACTTACTGGCCAAAGCAAAATTACAGAAATGACATCCCTGCAGAAGTCTTGTGTAAATAAACATTTCTTCATGGATTTTGTGGAAGAGTCCCTGATTCAAGGATTTAAGTGCAGGTAGTATTTTGGGGAGTTGACTGCTAGGAGGTGGGGAAGTCAAAAGGGAGGAAAGACAGTTTCCAGGGTAGAGGGTGGAGAGTGGAGAGTGGAGTATAATCAAGCAAATAATCACCGGGACAGCTGGAGCTTATCTCAATAGGGATCTCTACCCACAGTGGAAAAGATACCTCAAAGTTATTCCAACCAAGGGGTGAGGAAGCATTGTAAATTATTGCCATAAATTTTAATGTTCATCTTTATCCTATGCAAAGCTTTAAATGCAAATATCAGCATTTAACTCACACAGAATCATCAAAATTATGCAATTTGTATTTGGTAGTTGACAATACATTTATATCTCTTACCAGAATGGTGGCCACATGAAACTACGTCATCTGGCTTTATTTCATCCATTCCTTCCATCCTCCACTGGCTACCTTTGGCTCACTGGTGAATAAAGACAGCCCCAAGGGAGTGGTGGGTTGGCGTATCTTTCCATTTCCTTCTGTCTCTTCACTGTCAGCATAATCGGTAGGCTAATATGGGGAAGTAGCAAGAGTAAGAAAGGATGTGATAGGGTTGGTTCTCTAGTTGCTCCTGAATCTGCTCTCTGCAGAAGAAACAAGTTGAGATGTGCTCGGAACATGTGACCTCCTGAACTGTTGGCACCTCTTTACTCAGTCAGGGACGTGACACGCTTACCTTGTACTTTCTCCTGGCATCCTGGACCCCTAAATTCTGAGCTTGTGGGCAAAAGGGAAAGCTCTGTGGAAACTGGGAAAGGAACAACAGTCTGGATCACATATGCCATGGGAATTTCCTCTGCTCAGGCCTCATCACTTTCGCTTACAAAAGCCCAAGGATAGAGCTACTCTAATCTCATGACAAGGACAGAGAAGCACTGAACCCAGAGCAGGGTCCTTCTGAATGTGAGGACCTTGGAAGGCTGGTCCTGGCTAGGATATTACCCATCACAGCCCTCTTGTGGTACGCCCATGCCGTGCCAGAGGGATGATGGGAGAAAGCCTTGGGCAGAGATGCAGATGTCTGCCACCTTCACTTAATGTGTAAAGCTGGAGTAGGTGGAGGACGCTGGGCAGTCTCCAAAGATATCTCTGAGCTTTGAACAGAAGAGCATTGTACTTCAGGGTTTGTTTGCTGAGTGTGCTGGACTCATCATTTCCTGCGATGTAGATGACAGTCAGGAGATTTGTCACCAGGGATACTTTTTTTATGTGTCAGCCCCATCAAAATGAAGATCACACGTTTCCCTCACCAATTTACCCTTTCCCAAAGTTTTAAAAATCGAGGTATGGTATATTTCCAATATAATATTAGTTTTAGGTATACAATATAGTGATTCAAAATTTTTAAAGATTATACTTCACTTACAGTTATTATAAAATACTGGCTATATTTGCTGTACTATACATCACCTCCTTATAGCTTGTTTATTTTACTTTTAAAAATTATCTGTATTTAATATTGATGTATAGTTAATATACAGTATTATATGTTTCAGGTGTATAGCATAACTATGACTTTTTCTTTTTTTAATTATTTATTTTTAATTGAAGGATACTTGCTTTTCAGAATTTTGTTGGTTTCTGTCAACAAAACAAAAGGTGTTTTAAAGGTTACACTCCATTTATAGTTCTTATAAAATATTGGCTATATTCCTTGTACTGTACAATAAATCCTTATAACTTATTTTTCAGAATTGGAAGATAGGTGCTTTACAGTGTTGTGGCAGTTTCTGCTGGCATAACAACACAAATCAGCCACAAGTACATATATATATATGTATGTATGTATATATATCCCCTCCCTCTTGAGTCTGCCTCCCACCCACTCCCATCTCACCCTTCTAGGTCATCACAGAGTGTCAGGCTGGGCTCCCTGTGTTATACAGCAGCTTACCATTAGCTATCTGTTTCACATATGGTGGTGCATATGTCAGTGCTACTTTCTTAATTTGTCCTACCCTTTCATTCTCCTGTTGTGTCCATAAGACCATCCTCCTCTACGTCTGTGTCTCTATTTCTACCATGCATATGGTTTCATCAGTACCATTTTTCTAGATTCCATATATATGCATTAACATATGATATTTGTTTTTCTCTTTTTGACTTATTTCACTTGGTATAACAGGTTCTAGGTTCATCTACCTCATTTCAACTGACTCAAATTCATTCCATTTTATGGCTGAGTAATATTCCATTGTATATATGTACCACAATTTCTTTATGCTTTCATTTGCTGATGGACACGTAGGATGCTTCCAAATCCTAGCTATTGTAAATAGTGCTGCAGTGAACACTGGGGTACTGTGTCTTTCTGAATAGTGGTTTTCTCAAGTACATGCCCAGTAGTGGGATTGCTGGGTCGTGTAGTAACTTTGTTCCTAGCTTTTAGAGAAACCTCCGTATAGTTTTCCATGGTGGTCGTATCATTGTTCATTCCCACCAACAGTGCAGGAGGGTTCCCTTTTCTCTGTATCCTCTGCAGCAATTATTGTAGATTTTTAAATGATGGCCATTCTGATTGGTGTGAGATGATACCTCATTGCAGTTTTTTAAAAATATTTAAATTTATTTATTTTAATTGGAGGTTAATTGCTTTACAATATTGTATTGGTTTTGCCATACATCAACATGAATCCACCACAAATATACAAGTGTTCCCCATCCTGAACCTCCCACCCTCCTCCCTCCCCGTACCATCCCTCTGGGTTGCCCCAGTGCACCAGCCCCAAGCATCCAGTATCATGCATCGAACCTGGACTGGCGATTCATTTCATATATGATATTATACATGTCTCAATGCCATTCTCCCAAATCATCCCACCCTCTCCCTCTCCCACAGAGTCCAAAAGACAGAAAGAAAAACACCAATACAGTAGACTCATTGTAGTTTTGATTTGCATTTCTATAATAATGAACAATGCTGAGCATATTTTCATATGTTTGTTGGTCAGCTGTATGTCTTCTCTGGAGAAATGTCTGTTTAGGTCTTGCACCTATTTTTTGATTGGGTTGTTTGTTTTTCTTTTTTTTTAATTTTATTTTTACTTTATTGTACGTTAAAATACTGTATTGGTTTTGCCATACATTGACATGAATCAGCCACAGGTGTACACGATCTCCCAATGCCAAATTGAGCTGCATGAGCTGTTTGTATATTTTGGAGATTAATCCTTTGTAAGTTGCTTCATTTGTAATTATTTTCTCACATTCTGAGGGCTATCTATTCATTTTGCTTATAGCTTCCTTTGCTGTGCAAAAGATTTTAAGTTTAATTAAAATCTGTTTTCTATCTCAGTTTAAATAAAACTGTTTATTTTTGCTTTTATTTCCATTACTCTAGGACATGGGTCATAGAGGATATTGCTGTGATTTACACTGAAAGAATGTTCTGCCTATGTTTTCCTCTAAGAATTTTATAGTTTCTGTTCTTATACTTAAATCTTTAATCCATTTTGAGTTTATTTTTGTGTATGGTGTTGCGAAGTTCTCTAATTTCATTCTTTTACATGTAACCATCTAGTTTTCCAAATATCACTTTTTGAAGAGATTGCCTTTTCTCCATTGTATGTTCTTGCCTCCTTTGTCAAAGGTAAGGTGCCCATAGATACTTGGGTTTATTTATAGGCTTTCTATCTTGTTCCATTGATCTATATTTCTATTCTTGTGCCAGTACTATATTGTCTTGATGACAGTGACTTTGTAGTATAATCTGAAGTCAGGAAAATCGATTCCTCCAGCTCCACATTTCTTTCTCAGGATTGCTTTAGTGATTCAGGGTCTTTTGTTGCCATACAAATTACAAAATATTTTGTTCTAGTTCTGTGAAAAATATCATTGGTAGTTTGATAGGGATTGCATTGAATTTGTAGAGTCCTTTGGGTAGTATAGTCATTTTCACAATATTAATTTTTCCAGTTCAAGAACATGGTATATCTTTCCACCTGTTTGTGTCATCTTTGATTTCTTTCATCAGTGTCTTATACTTTTATGCATACAGACCTTTTGTCTCTTTAGGTAGGTTTATTCATAGGTATTTTATTATTTTTGTTGCAATGGTGAATGGGATTATTTATTTAATTTTATTATCTGATTTTTTTGTTGTTGGTCTATAGGAATGTAAGAAATTTCTGGGTATTAATTTTGTATCCTGCAACCTTTCTAAATTCACTGATTTGCTCTAGTAATTTTCTGCTGGCATCTTTAGAGTTTGCTATGTAGAGTATCATGTCATCTGCAAACAGTGAAAGTTTTATTTCCTCTTTTCCAATCTAGGTTCCTCGTATTTCTTTGTCTTCTCTGCTTGCCATGGCTAGAACTTTCAAACCTATATTGAATAACAGTGGCAAGAGTGGGCACCCTTGTCTTGTTCCTGATCTTAGAGGACATGCTTTCAATTTTCCACTATCTAGAATAATGTTTTCTATGGATTTGTCATGTATGATTTTTATTATGTTGAGGTGGGCTCCTCCTATGCCTACTTTCTGGAGACTTCTTAAAAAATCACAAATAGGTATTAAACTTGGTCAAAGCTTTTCTGGCATGTATTGAAATTATCATATGATTTTTATTTTTCAATTCATTAATATGGTATATTATTAAATCACAAGCACTGATTTGTGTATATTGAAGAATCCTTGAATTCTAGAACAAACCTCAATTAATTATGTTGATTGTCCAGTTTAATGTGTTGTTGAATTCTGTTTGCCAGACTTTTGTTGAGGATTTTTCCGTCTACATTCATCAGTGATACTGGTCTGTGATTTTCTTGTGGCATCTTTGTCTGGTTTTGGTATCATGATGGTGGCTTCATAGAATAAGTTTGGGAGTGCTCCTCCCTTTACAATTTTTTGTAAGAATTTGAGCAGGATAGGTGTTAGCGCTTCAGTAAACATTGGATAGAATTCACCTGTGAAGCCATCTGATTTGGGGCTTTTGTTTGTTGGAAGATTTTTGATGACAGTTTTGATTTCAGTGCTTGTGGTTGATCTGTACATATTTTCTATTTCTTCCTGGTTCAGTCTCAAAGGTTGTACTTCTATAAGAATTTGTCCATTTCTTCCAGGTTGTCATTTTTATTCTCATATAGTTGCTCATAATAGTATTTTATGATCCTTTTATTTCTGTGTGGTCTGCTGTAACTTCTTTTTCTTTTCTAATATTATTGATTTTAGTCTTTTCCCTTTTTTGTTGAGTTTGACTAATGCTTTGTCAATTTTATCTATCTTCTCGAAGAAACAGCTCTTAGTATTAATGATCTTTACTAGCGTTTTCTTCATTTCTTTTTCATTTATTTCTGCTCTGATTTTTAATGATTTCTTTCCTTCTACTAACTTTTAGGTTTTTGTCCTTCTTTATCTAGTTTCTTTATGTGTAAAGTTAGGTTGCTTTATGCTTTTTTCTTTCTTGAGGTATAATTGTATTGTTACAAACTTCCCTCTTAGAATTGCTTTTGCTGCATCACATAGGCTTTGAGATTAATGATCAATTGGAAAGAAATAGAGGAAAACAATAGAATGGGAAAGACTAGAGATCTCTTCAAGAAAGTTAGAGATACCAAGGGAACATTTCATGCAAAACTGGGCAAAATAAAGGACAGAAATGGCACAGACCTAAAAGAAGCAAAAGATATTAAGAGGAGATGGCAAGAATACACAGAAGAACTATACAGAAAAGATCTTCATGACCCAGACACTCACAATGGTGTGATCACTCACCTACAGCCATACATTCCAGAGTGCAAAGTCAAGTGGGCCTTAGGAAGCATCACTATGAACAAAGCTAGTGGAGGTGATGGAATTCCAGTTGAGCTATTTCAAATCCTAAAAGATGATGCTGTGAAAGTGCTGCATTCAATATGCCAGCCAATTTGGAAAACTTAGCAATGGCCAAAGGACTGGAAAAGGTCAGTTTTCATTCCAATCCCAAAGGAAGGCAATGCCAAAAATGTTCACACTACTGCACAATTACCCTGGTCTCACATGCTAGTAAAGTAATGCACAAAATTCTCCAAGCCAGGCTTTAACAGTATGTGAACTAAGAAGTTCCAGATGTTCAAGCTGGATTTAGAAATTGCAGAGGAACCAGAGATCAAATTGCCAACATCCACTGGATCATGGAAAAAGCAAGAGAGTTCCAGAAAAACA